>JABUQX010061169.1:0-45000 GCA_015478945.1 Trachelipus rathkii
ATTCAATAATATAATTAAGTATCAATACAATCAGCGAAATCATTTCAACACTATCATGAATCTTTACTAGTTATATATTATTTGAGATTTAGAGCTTCACAAATATATTTTAAATATTATATATATATTATAATATATTATATATAATATATTTTTAATGTAGACATTAACTGAATCCTTAAACGTATATTTAGAAAGATAGAGGAGAGAGGTTGATGGATGTATTTAAGAAAGGGCAAAATTTGATATTGGTACTCTCGTTGTTGACTGAAACAAAGATATGAAGGAATACGAAGAAATAGTGGTGTGGTGTGAAATGTGTGCGTGCTGGTGTGGAAGAGAATGAGAAGAGAGAGAGAGAAGGAGTTTGTCAATTTTTGAATGCAGTTGATATCATGTGGTAGCCAGAAGCTATGGTTATAGAATACTTAGAGTGTGAGAGTCTATATTTTAAATGGTTAAATGTTAAGTTTGAAAAAGGTCAAGGTATGTGTGGTTGTGAGTAGTGGTCCATCTGAGGGAACGTTGAAGAGAGTACGATTTTTTGGGATATTCTTTGATATGTATGTTCTCTGGTTATGTGGGTGAGTAGTAGAGAACTATCAGATTGAAGTTTTGGGGGACCTAGATGGTTATGGATAGCGTGATCTAATATAGAGGATGGTATATTACAGGTGGTTTGGGTGCGGGGACAAATGAGAATGGTAGGAAGGTATTTGGTGCAGTTAGAGGAGAGAGGAATGTGCGTAAGTAATACTTTCTTAAACCAAGTAGATATCCATTAAGATATAACTAGATAGATTGTGTTTGTAGAGTAGATAAGAAATGTATGCTGAAGTGTAAAAAGTAATGAATGGAATTTAGGTGTTGGTGAAGAAGGAGATGTTAAAGTATGTGTTGGATGTTAAATCAAGAAGGGGTTTAGGAATGGGATGTGATCATTAATGTATGTTTCTATGTATGAATTAAGTTAGTGGGAGGCTTGATGGAGAGGAAGGTGATACGAAAAGAGGAGGTAGGTAAAATTAAGAGTGAGCGTTAGTGAGCAACGAAATTAAAGGATATATTGTATGTAGAGCGGCTAATACACAGATATAAAAAAATGGTAGAATGTGAACAAGTTAATACTGAACAAATCTGGGGGCAAATGAAGGAAGCAATTGTTAGTAATGCAAAAGAGAAGTATGTGATGCGCTAAAGTAGAGTAAGAAGTTATAACAGATGAATGGTGGAAAATAGTAAAGAGCGTGAATAAAATAAGCGGTTAAAGGTAAAAAAGAATGCGTGGTTGAATGTACTAAAAGCAAATGATGAAGATCCAAAAGTAAAGATGCACATATAGGAATTATATAAGAATGTAGGAAAAAGAAATTACTAAAGGTGGTATATCGTATGAGCAAAGAAACAATAGGTAATGAACGTTTGTAAATGGAGGATTGATATGCGGGACTTACAAGGAAAAGGAAAGCTCTTCTGGGAAACGCGAAAGGTTAAGAAGATGAATAAGGGGAATCTGCTTAGAATAATTGAATAGGGATGGTGCTTGCCTTTTTGTACTGATAATGAAATGGGTGTGAGAGGAGTGTGTAAAGAATGAACATTTTGAAAATCTGCACAATATTTATAAGCAGTAATGAAGAGGTGATAGTGTAATGTGTGTGTGTGCACTGATGGTGCAAGAAGGATAGGTATATATAGGGATGAGGTTATAAGTAGGAATGTTAGGTATGGGTAAGAAAAAGTTGTTATAAGATGGTAAATAATCTTGCGGTTTATAAGATGATAAAATTACTGGTGAATGATCATAGAAGCGGAGGGAGATGTGTGATTGATATGGATTTATGTGTAGTTGTGTAATAAAGCGTTTATTATAGATGAGTATAAGTTCCCAGGGATATAGGTGAGAGCCGGTAAATAAGTACCATCTTATATATAAGTATGGGTGAAGGGAGAAAGGGGACTGTAGAATTATAGGGAATATAAAGTTTATTGGTATTGTAGGAAGCGTTAATGCTGTATTTGGTCGAAAGATAGTAGCGTCCGAGTGGTACTGAAGGACTGATTGGTGAAGAACAAGGTGCGTTTTAGAGAGATGGCTTGAGGATGTGGTTGGATCAATAAATCTTTACATTGGAAACCAATGATTGAGAAAATGAGTAGTGAGAAGAAGAATAAATTGTAATTTAGCGTTTATGGATTTGCAACACGGCGTATGATAAAGTTAATAGGGAAGCGTTATGGCAGGTGTATAGTGATATCTGAGTGTTAGGTGGTAGGTACACTTACTGATATGAATCAAAAGTCATGTATGACGAAAGTGAAGCGTGTGTATATGAATAAATGGTGTCAATGGTGATTGTTTTATAAGAGATTAATAGTATTAATAGCGGAGTGTGTTATGTCTCCTTGGTTATTCTCAACTTGTATATGGATGGGTTTGAAAAAGAATTCAGAGGTGGGGATGGCAGGTAAATCATGAGTTAGAAAGGTGGAGAATGGAGATGAGTATAGGGTGCCCTACCTATTATTAAATGTCGGATGATTTGGTTCGGTGTGGCGAATCTGATAAGTAGAGTTTTTGTAAGAGATTGGTAGAGAGATTGCTAGGCTTGTTAGAAGAGTTAAGAAAGTAAATGTAGTATAAAAAATATGTGTTCAATATCATATGAATCAGACGACTGCTGCTAAATGTAGACTATGTAAAAAGAAAAGTGATAAACATAGACAAGTGTCTGTAGTTTAAAATATTTAGGTAGATATTATATGTTTGGATGGAGAAGTAGGAGAAAAGAGGACTGATGCCAGAGTGTAGTAGGAAAAGTTGTGAATTAGTGCAGGACAGTGTGGCTTGGTAAAGAAATTAAATTGATGGTGAATGCAAAGGGAACTAAAGTCTTGAGTGTGCTCTTAAATGTGGTTATTACTAATAGTGGTAATAGTGATGGTTATTGCAATGGTAGTGAGAACTATGGTCTGAAAACAGAAGTAGAAATGCTAACAAGTTCAATGTAGGGACAATCTTAGAAGGTGTGCTAGTGTGAGAAGAATTGATAAAGAGAGTATATGAAATAACGTATTAGAAGAAGTGGGTGTGGTGTGGAAAGAAAGGTGGTTTAAAGAGAGAATAAATGAAAGTTGTTGAGATGGTATTGGTAATGTGGAAAGGATGAATGAAAGTCGGTTGGTTTAAATGCGGATGTATAGAGTTGGAGAGTGTGTTATGGGAAGCCGACCGAACTGGGAGACCGAAGAGAAAGTGGATTGTAGATACGAGTGTAACTGAATGTACTGAATAGGAAGAGAAAATGTAAGTTTTGGCAGAGGTGAAGAGTTAACGATGGTGCATGAATATGGATGATTGAATATGAGCGGGGTTTTTTGTATGGGGGCATTAGATTGTGGCCCACCTGGGCAGTGGGAATGAACACTTACACTGACGATTTACCAAATAGTTAAGAGGTCCGTCGCGGTCCATAGATTATGACTAGAGGATGGATCTTTACTGTTCATGTGACGAGCTCTTCACTATAATAATGGTTACAGAGTAGGGTCGGAATAAAGGCTGGCTTTTCTTTTCGACGTTTATGTCATGTTCTATACTCTACTGTCTTTTTACTTTTCGGCTTTGTTTTATAACAAGGCACCTTACCTATACAAATCTGGGGCAAATGAGGAAGGTGAAGAAAGAAAGAAAGTAAGAATATATATATATATATATAATATATATATAATAATTATATATTATTATATATTCTAATAATATATATATATATATTATCTCTATTATCATATATATAAATTAATATAATATTATATTTTATTATATATTATATATTATATATTATATTATTTATATTTATTTATATAATATTAATTATATAATTATTTAATATTATAAATATTCTTTACTTATTTTCTTACACATTTATCTACTTTGCCCCTAAGATTGGGGGTAATGGTGCGTACAAAGCATCGGAAAAGAAAAGCAGTAGGAAGAACATGACAAACGTCTGAAAAGGTAAAAGCCCAGCCGTTACGCCTCTCTGTACCGATTAATTAGTGAGAGCTCGTTACAGACAAAAATCCCCCCTAGAGCATCATAGGACCGCGACGGACCCCCTCACTATAGGTAATTATCGTCAATGTAAAGGGTTCATCCCCTGCAGGTGGGCCACAACCATGCCCATATACAAAACCCCATTCTCTCCTATCATGCAGCTTTATTCTCGCCTCTGCCAACTCTACATTTCTCTCCTTCAGACATTCGTTCACCGCTCAATCCACTTTCTCTTCGGTCTCCAGCCGGTTAGGTTTCGCAACACACTCAGCACTATACATCCGCTTAACCAACCTGACTTATCATTCATCTATTTCCACATGACCAACAAACTATCTCAACATACTTCCATTTATTCTTCTCATTTCCACCTTTCTTCACACGCACACCACTCTCTAATACGTTCATTCCTCGATTTATCAATTCTTTCACACCTTAGCATGCCTAAATTGTCATCTGAACACATTGAAACTTTAGATCTATACTTCTTATTCCAGACCATAGTCTCACTACCATTACAATTAACACAGGTAACAACATACCCTCATGTAAAGACTCTAGCGCACTCAAGACTAGTCCATAATACATTCACCAACGATTTTAATTGCACCAGTCACAACTGCCATTCACAACTTTCTATAACAACTCTGCATCTATATCGTTCCTTTCATCACTCATACAGCTAAATATTTTCTAAATACCTCAGACACTTGTTCCAGCTGCTCATCATCTAAACATAACTTCACACGAGTAGCATGTCCTCTACTTCACAACATATACCTATAGCTCGTATCTATCGTTACTTTCAAACTACCTCTCATTTTACATTACTTACTGCCCAATCTACTCTCAACAAACTCTCAAATCTGCTCTCAGACTCGCTAACAACACATATATTACAGAATACAAATTCACCGTCATACAATAGGATACGGGCAACCCTCCACTCTCTCTCATTCTCCATTCATTTCTAACATGAACCATTTCCTGCCTATTACCACCTATCGAATTCTTTCACATAACCGCTAATCCAACTATACACATTGAAATAACCAAGGGACATAAACAACTCCTGATCTCACTCCGCTATTTAACCATAAAACCAATCACTCTATATTGACACCACATTTATATGCCTTATCCAACGCTTCCCTATCCGTCATAATCTATATCACTTTTTGATTCCCATTCGAAAGCACTACCACCAACAACATATATCATAATACCTGCCCACATTATAACGCTTCCTCTATATTAACTCTATATACTCAGCCAGTGTAAATCCTAAAACTAAATATAATTTTTCTTTACTCCCTCATTTATCTACATATCATTATTGTTTTCAATGTAAAGATTGATATCCAAACATCCTTATCTACCACTCCTAAAACGCACCTTATGAGAATCATCACGTAATAAATCAGTCCTCAGTATCACTCGACGCACTCTTCGTACACCAATTAATAACCGTCATATAACTTTTCCACTACAAGCAATCAATAAAATTATTCCACAACTAATAATTTCTGACAGTTCCCTTATTCTCCCTTACTCCTTATACTCAAGGGTACTAATTACCGCTCCCTCCAATCCCTTGGAACTATACCTCCTAAACGCTTTAATTACACAACTTCCAAATCCAATCAAAGATTCTCTTCCCCCTACGCTTCATTAGATCATATTAACTAGTAATTCATCTATACCTGCAGATTTACTACAATTCTGTCAATTTCTCACCCTACCTACATTTGTACAATCTTACTTTTTTAACCTCATCCCTTAAGACCTTTGTTCTTGCACCATAAGAAAAAACACACACACATTCACCTACACCTCCTACATCATCACTCATCATATTGTGCAGATATTCGAAGTGTTCTTTCCACACGCCCTCACATCCATTTCATCAAGTTACAAAAGCACATACACATATTAAACATTTTTCTAAAGTCAGTTAATTCCTTATTCTCATTCTTAACCTTTCGCGCTATTCTTCCAGAAAGAGCTTCCCTATTCTTGGTTGTAACACATATTTTATTCACCTCCTTCCCCCCCACCTCTTATTTATTTCTTGTTTTTTTCACTCACTACGTATACATCTTTTAGTAATTTCTTTTTTTCCTAATCAAATTTGTAAAGCATCTTTCTTTTATAACTTCATCATTTGCTTTTAGTACATTCAAATATACACACGTACTTCTATTTTAACCTATTAACGCGCTTTTACATCACCTCTTCTATAATCTCACCATTAAAATACGCTGTTCAACATTTTCTTACTTATTATACCATACTTTTAGCACATCCACCTATACTTCCTTTGCACTAAATATCTACAATTGCTTCCTTCATAATTGCCCCAGATTTGTTCAGTATCTTAACTTGTTTCAACAATTCATAATGATACCGATTTACTAAAGCGTAAGCTCATCTAAATACTTAGTCTCTAATAATTCTCTTGCTCACTATAACTTGCTCACTCTTATAATTTTACGCGTACTTCCTTTCGTATACACCTTCCTTCCATCCGCCTCAGTCCTATCTAAACTTAATTTATAACATAGAACACATAATGATCGATATCATATACCCATTCACTAAACCCTATAACACTGAATTTAATAATAATTCAACACATACTTAAACATCTCCTTCTTCATCAACAACCAAAACGAAATCAATCATACTTTTCACTTCGATACAATCTCTACAATCATCAAATACTCTAGTATACTTATGGATAACTCTTGTGTTTTAATAGAAAGTATTTACTAGCACACAACCGTTCAATCTAAATCACTTCAGAAATCAATCACCTTCCTCACCATTCTCATTTTCTCCCGCACCTCAAAGGCACCACCACCTGTTTATCCATCCCTTTTTGATAACCTATCCAACCATTTCAGGTCCCCCAACACTATGAATCTGAAGCCTCCTACTCTCCCATCCAGAACATCATTCAGATAATCCCCAAAAATACGTACTCTCTTCAACGTTTCCTCAGATGGACCATACGTCATATATATATATATATCTACACACATACCTTGACTTTTTAAAACTTAAATTTAACCATTAGAATTCTAAGGTACAACACACAATATAATCAAAGTCTACCATACGCTTCATACACAGGTCACTCATTAACAAAATTGGCTAATAACCTCCTCTTCTTCTATACACTTTCTCATTACTCTTCCATCCAGCAGCAACACATTTCACATCACAACACTTAATTTCAACTTTTCCTTTCATCTTTGTTTCAGTTCCAGCGAGCAAATCAAATATTTGACCCTTTCTAATATACATCCATCACTCTCTCCTTTTCTAAACTCAACATTTAATATTCCTTCAGACATTCCATGTACTCCCATACGATTCATTACAATTTCGCTACAGAAAGTAGAAAGTACGTTTACGGCGATATACAACGATCATATCTCTCTCAGAGGCATGACCAATCAAGCATTCCTAAGGTAAAGAAGATAGGTGGTAGTGGGAAAGCACACCACCTAATTCTACCACGCCCCTTAGTCGAACTTACTAGACAACGCTCAGACTATACGATGGTGGAAGATTCCCTTTCTCCCAGGCCGACACAAGGGATTCATTGAGTAGTTAGTAGGAATGTCTGATAAGCGTTGTTATCTAGAAGTATGGGGTGTGTAATTATAGATCATGAGTAGTATATGATATGTGGAAATAAGGTGGTGTGCTTGTTATTTTTAATTTATTTTTTTGCCCCCTCCATTAAGTGTATGAAGAATATGAACGCAAAAGAGATAAGAACGCACCATTAAAAATGGGAGGTTATTTCATCGCTCGATAATCGTGTACTCTCTCCTCTATATATATATATTATATATATATATATAATATATAAATAAGTATAATAATTATTATAATATATAAATATTTATAATATCAATATATATATATATATATATAATATAATAATTAATAATATATATATATATATTATATAAATATATTATAAATATATATATATATTAAATATATATATTAAATATATATATATATTTTAAAATAGATATATTAAATATATTATAATAATATTATATATATATATATTATATATATATAATATATTATAATATTATACACTATATATATATATTCTATATTATATATATATGATATATATATATATAATATATTATATATATATATATATATATACTATATAAAGCTGCAAGTGGTCTATGCTTTTCCGTTTTGTTTCAGCTATTATTTACAACAATTTGAAACATTTTAAAAAATTATTAATATAATAATAAAAACTATAGCTATGTTTTATTAGTAGTCAGCCTAATTGCATTTTATTTAAATTTTATTCTCATATTGGCACTAAAAAAGGAACGAGGCTACTTGTAAGTCAATATTATTTTTCATCAATTCTTTGTGAACAATATAGTCACTTATCCAACTTACCTGTTTCTTGAGAAGTTGTGGAATAGATGGACAGAAAGTCAAATCATGAGATTGGAAACTTTAGGATATTATATACTGTGTTTTTTCATGCTTTTATTATTCTATTGCAGGCTATTGGGGAAATTTATTGAGAAAGTGGAAGGAATTTAGATTTGGCTTTTCAGGCATTTTTGATGATAAAGGGAATTTGGTGGATGCAGTTGGTTTGAATGTGGGGACCGATTGTATTGTGTCCAACAAAAGGGGCATGGACTAACGTAGACTTGGAGTGATTAGTCTTTGGATACATGATATCTAATAAATATCGAGGGTGTGAAAACCAGCCCAACGCATCAACACGTATATAATTTAAAGGTAATTTTGTATAAGATAGATTATGTTTAATTTTTCTAGTTTACAAAAATTTAATAGAAACTCAAATTGTAAATCAAGGAGATTCTGTTATCTATTGTAGGTGAGGCCGGGGTTAATTATAAAGAAGGGTGGTATTAATTTTCACATGGTATGTGATTCACTGTTATTCTATTGAGTATGATTTTATTTTCACAACCGTGATTTATCTTGAGATTCTTCGGTATATAACTAATTAGTGAGGTATCAGTTCCATCATGATATATTGAAGACATTAACATTTACTCCTGATAAGGACGGAAGTGAGCTAATTAACTCTAGTGGCACTTGATAGAACCCCATATGCGCTCTGTTTCATCACTTGCTATCTTAGATAGGGTCATTCGCATATAATTGTATATATTTAGGATGATAGTTTGTTGGTTAAGGTAGATGTGAATTTGAACGAGTGACGAGTACGTGGAAATAAGAGTGACCAGGAAATTTTTAAGAAAAAGTGGGATTGGATCGCAAAGGTGTTTGAAGGATAAGAATTAAGAGATTAGCAGATCTCATATCAGCGAAAGAAATAGAGTGCATACAATAATGAGATTGTTTTGGATATGAAGAGGTTAATTGTGGGCCTGGCCTATGCGGATGAAACATAGACAATTACGAATACCTAGATATCCAAAATAAGAGGGTCTGTGGGTTACAAAGTGTGTTGTGAAGCTCTTAGGGAAAATTTTTGGCTGCCTACGACGTCATCGCAATATGGAAGGTATGAGAAGGGTATGGGGAGTGGGAAGAACTTTCTTCAAACTTAGGTCATGTTCTTTACTTAACTTCAACTATAATTGTTTCCAGTGTAATATATTGAGCACACCACACCTCAATCTGTGGGGATAGATATGAGGGAGGATAATAGTAAGAAAGAATATATGAGTTAAAATTAATTTCCTCATGCCATCTACCAAAAATATAATAAAATAATAATAATAATATAAATTAATAATAAACTACTTAACTTCCATAAGAAATGTAATTCTGAAATTTTAAATTAGCATGCTTAATTTAAGGGATACTATTTATAAGGATCACTAAATGAGCATTACATAAGTTTTGGAATTAATTTTCCTTCTGTTGTAATCAAACTATCATATTCTGAGCTTTACCCTTCTTCAGAGGATAACTTTCCTGACCCTTAGAAATTGATTATATAATATCTTATATTTTATTAATATATTATAATAATAATATAATATATATTATATATATATATATAATATATATAATATATATATGATATTAAATATATATATATATATATATTATATATATAAATATATATATCTAAACTCCAACTAGAGGGGTATTAGATATTGTTTGTTATTCCTGGTGTTTGCAAACTTGATGAATCGTAACAGGTGATAAAGTATATCAATACTAGGGGATCTTTTAATATTGTGTAATGTAATGTACGTTGTCTAGCATTATAATATAATTTATTATATATAGATAATTTATATTATATTATTATAATAAATTATAAGTAAAATAAAATATAACTTATAAAATAATTTAATATTTAATTTATTAATAATCATATAAGTAAAGTCATAAAATACATATATTCTATTCTTTAAATAAAATATAATTTAATAATATAAAATGCTCAAGTTGACCGGCGCGTGAATTATAAATATTTAATAATAATATATATTATAAAAATAAAATTAATAAACTAATATTTTTACATATATATATACATTAAAAATTAATTAATTTAATTATATATGATGCTTTTGATACTTTCTAAATTATTGATATATAAAAAAATTATATTTTTATTATATAAATAAAAGGACAGCATTAGGGTTGCGGCAATGACAGATGCACTGAGTCTATGATCGATGCAGACACACGAGAGGTGATAAAATATTAATAAATCTCATAAAAATATTAATTTATAATATATATATATGATATATATATATATAATATATATATATATATATATTATATATATATAATATATATATATATATATATATATATATATAATATAATATATATAATATATATTCAGTATATATTATAATATATATATATATATATATATATTATATATATAATATATATCTATAATATATATTATATAATAATTTATAAATATATATATATATATATATATATATATATATATATATATATAATCTATATATATATATATATATATATATATATATATATATAATATATATATTATATATTAAAATGATTTTATTTTTCAATCATTTCAATGTATCACAATTATTTTTATATAAAACCTTCAAAAAAACTATACATTATTCTATTTATTTATACCTAATTTGCATGTTTTAGTTAGTAATTTACAGTATTATAGCCAAATTATTGCTAGAGTGCCAAAAATTTTAAAATATACTCTAAAGTCCGGACCGGTCACCGGTGACCGTTTTTATTTTGGCACTAAAAAATGTAATTTTTTTTAAAACAGTTCTATATGTTTTATTAGGGTCCTATTCACCTTGAATTTGCAAGGAAATAATTTTCGTACAATTTTTTCATAATTCAGGACTTAAAGGGTTAAGTTTATGATTTGGGTGTTTCTGAGTGAGTTGCGTTGTTTGATTAGTTGTTCTATTTAAGGTGTTGGGGTTTGGTTTGTATTTTTTTATGTATCCTCTGGGAATGGATTTGTTAGTTTTTAGATTAGAGAAGTGAAGTTTTTTATGGCTTTGTTGATGCGTTTTTGGTATTTAGGGGATGTATGTTGTTTTCTATATAGCTGGTGAATTGTGTAAAGTCTGCTTTTTTGTAGTTTGTGTAGGTTTTTCTGAGTGGGTAGTTTGTTTATATTTGTTTGTTTATATTTTATAATGATGGGGAGGTGGGCGGAGTTTAGATTGGTTTGTGTTGACCAGTGGAGTTTTGCGTGTTAATTTGGTGAACATATTTTTGTCTGGTGATGTGCATGTTTGATTGTGTTTAAGTTAATAGTGTGTGATTATTGGGGGTGAAGATGGCATCATAGCCTTAGCATTTTGTCTCTCTCTCTCTCTCTCTTCTCTTCTCTCTCTCTCTCTTCTCTTTCCTCCTCTCTCTACTCTCTCTCTCTCTCTCTCTCTCCTCTCTCTTCCTCTTCTCTCTCTCTCTCTCTCTCTCTCTCTCTCTCTCTCTCTCTCTCTCTCTCTCTCTCTCTCTCTCTCTCTCTCTCTCTCTCTCTCTTCTCTCTCTCTCTCTCGTCTCTCTCTACGTCTCTCTCTCCTCTCTCTCTCTCTCTCTCCTCTCTCTCTCTCTCTCCTCCTCTCATCTCTCTCTCCTCTCTCCCTCATCTCTCTCTCTCCTCTCTCTCTCTTCTCTCTCTCTCTTCTCTTCTCTCTCTCTCTCCTCTCCTCTTCTCCTCTCTCATCTCTTCTCTCTTCTCGTCTCTCCTCTCTTCTCTCTCTCTCTCTCTCTCTCATCTCCCTCCTTCTCTTCGTTTCTCTCCTCCTCCTTTTTCTCTCCGTCTCTCTCTCTCTCTCTCCTTCCTCTCTCTCTCTCTCTCTCTTCTCGCTCTCTCTTCTCTCTCCTCTCTCTCTTTCTCTCTCTCCTCTCTCTTCTCTCTCTCTCTCTCTCTCTCTCCTCTCTACCTCTCTTCTCCCTCCTCTCTCTTCTTCTCTCTCTCTCTCTCTTCTCTCTCTCTCTCTCTCTCCTCTTTCCCTCTCTCTCCTCTCCTCTCTCTTCTCCTCTCTCCTCTCTCTCCCCCCCTTCTCCCCTCTCTCTCTCTCTCTCAAAAAAAATTTTCTGATATTTGTAAACATGCTAAATTTTATCTATTATTATTTCTTTTATGAAAATATATTACTTGTTTTCAACTATTCACACAATCGGATAACTTGCATTATGTAAGGTTACTGCCAAACGACACCGGTACTTGGCATAAAAACAAATTAAATACTGGACGGCATTTCCTGCTTGCCTTTTTGAGTTGGTGGTGTCCAATTTTTTCTAAGGGCCTATCTCGCTTACTATTCAATTTAGCATATTATATTATACCTTTTTATTTTTTAAAGTAATTTCAATAAAAAATTGGGGAGTGATATGGGTGTAGTCAGATATTATATAGTATATATATATCTATTTATATTATATATTTATATATATATATATTATATATATATATATATATATATATATATATATATATATATATATAATATATAGTAGTATATACTTATATATATATATTATATATATATATATATATCTATATATATATATATACTAATATATATATATAATATAATTATACGGTATATATAGTATATATATATATATATATATATATATATATATATATTATATATATAATTATATATATATAATATTCAATATAAAAATATATTATGATATTATATATTATATATATATATACCGTATTACATGTAGTTGCAGCAACTCATCGACTTTGTATAATTTATTGGTAGAATCTGAAGAGCTCAAAAAATGCAAAAACTTTAGAATATTCAGAAATCTGTCACATTTCATAGTTTCATAAAATATTGGAGTTTTCAATAAAGTTTTTCTGGTAAAATTCGATTGTATGGTTGGCTTGTCAATAATGCCCATCAATAATAAAAGCCCTTCGAAGAGTCGCATTTCTTCCTTAGAAATATCTTTCCAATGGTGCATTCTACTGCGCTTTTTTATACTAAAAGTACTTTTATGTATGGAAATAGTAGCATTAGTATACTTATTTGTCTCATTACATAGGCCTATAAGTTGGATTATATTATCAGTCACAATAGATTCAAAAATTTCAAAAACATCCCTTGCATTTTATTTTATCATTTTATCACATTTAACATTTTATCACTAATTTTCACACCACATTAACATTTAACATTTTATCACTAATTTTCACACCACCATCATCAGTAAATGTAAAATGATCATGAAGTGTACCTAACTCTTTCCAATCCATCATCACTTTGAGCAGGCATTGTCTCGCTTGAATTTTCCTCTGATACCGATAAATTATCTAGTAAATCATCTAGGCTACAAGAACTCTCTGAAGAAGAAAGATGCAAACTAGATATATCACTATCAGTATCATTGAATAAAATATCAAGTTCTTCACTTAGTAGACGTCTTTTGGATGCCATAATTTTAAAACGATCAAACAAAAAAGCAATATGCGTGCACACTCTAAAACAAATTTAGGAGAATGAAGGCAACATCACAAATCACAATCTTTTCGTTACACCTACAAAATCAGCCAATCACATCAAACCATGCCTTCAAAATTAGCCAATCATGGAGTAGACTCACACGCGAGTTCAACCCAAGGTAATATACGCTCAAAAATTTGAACACTATGATCTGAGATTATCACAGAAGCTAAACAAGTTGAAAACTCAAATATGAGTTTACCACAAGAGAATGTCCATTTTGGGAAAACTCATATGGGTTCACCACAGTTAAGGGGTTAATCATAATTTGATACTGGTACATCATTCATGTACATTCCATAGAGCTGCTGACCTGTAATATGATGGAATTATTGTATTCTGACAAAGTTATTGTTTGTACAGAAGGCCATTAAATATGTTAAAGGTTTTAAAACAAAGTTTCTCTTTTATTTATTATACTTACAAAATGATCCTGAGTTGCAAAAATGTGGTAAATTTTAAAAATATTTTTTTAGTAAATTTTGGTGTTTAAATATCAATATTTATAAAATGAATTATCATTGCAATTGACCATAATAATACAAATATAGTTTCTTTTTAAAGAATATCATTCATTTTATTTTCTTTAAAATATTTGGTATATTATTGCTTATTGCAATTGTAATTCATTTAAAAAATTTTATTCAACATGCAGAGTGGAGTAATTTACAAATGATCTTTTCAGGGTTTGCCAGAAATGAATGGTGTTGGAGCAAATCATATGTCAGATAGTTTTGCTGGAGCAAATCATATGCCAGATAGTATTTCATATGAATTTTCATTTCCAAAAGTAAGTCATTGTTCATAAAACTTAATACTGATACTTTTTTTATATTTCTGCCTAAACTCTAATTCTGTTCTATTTTACAACCACCTTTGTTTTGTCCTAACCCCAAAATATATTAAAGCTATGTATTACGTAATAATGAAATGAAAATGTATTATTAGTTAGTTAGGATATATATATATATATATATATATATATATATATATATATATATATATATATATATATATATATATATATATATATATATATATATATATATATATATATATAATATAATGTAAATATTTCTATATATTTTTATATATATATATATATATATATATATATATATATATGCAAGAAATTGTAGAATGATAATATTATTATAACATTGGTTAAGATCTGTTAATGATTTGTTAAATTTTTTGTAAACCTTTACATAGAATATGTAATGACAGAATTTAAGAAAATGTCATTTTTTTTTTTTTTTTTTTACAGGATCTTGCTGGTAGAGTAATTGGGAAAGGCGGTTCCTTCAAAAATAAAGTGAGAGAGGAAACAAATGTAACAATTATTGTTTTAAATCATGAAACTGACAAAACATTAAGCATTTGTAGAATGCGTGGTATGTATTTATTAATTTTTGGGGGGGGTTGGTATTAAAAAATGGAAAGAATTCAATTTACATGTGAATAGAGTAAATATTTTTAATAATGGATTAATAGTTTCACCTTGTAAGGGAACTCGAGAAAAAGTTTTACTTTTTTATTTTAAATGCCAAAAATTTTCTTTTGTTTTCTTTCACTTGCTAGATAGTTGCGTAACCCAGTTGTTAATTAGGTCTTTTTGTGTATGCAATATTTTCAGCTTATAGTGTCGAAGAATTGGAAGCAAGTTTGAAGATGGTTAGGGAACGCCTTCCTCTAGAAGTTACAATGGAAGACGAAACTTTAAAGAATAGTTGCTATAATATTTTGACAACTCAACAATTTTATCCACAGACCAACTCTATATGTGGAAGTGAGGTATTACAAACTTTTTTGGTTCATTTTATTATTATTATTATGTGGAAGTGAGGTATGTACAAGTCCATAAAACCTAAGTACAATTTATTCTTCTCTCATTTTCTCAATAATTTGTTTCAATGTGAAGATTTAATCTTCACAACCTTTATCATTTCTAACTGCATCTTGTTCTTCGCCAATCAATCTCTGAGTCACTCTACACACTCAGCCAAAATACCAGCATATATTTTTCCTACAACACTTAATAAACTAATTACCCTATAATTCCTACAGTTGCTCTTATCTCTTACTCTTAAATAATCCAATCATTCGGAACTTTACCCTCCATAAACGCTTTGTTACACAATCTCCATATCCAGTCAACCACAATCTCGCCTCCATTCTTGATCATTTCACCAGTAATTCCATCTATACCTGTGGATTTACCATACTTCAACTTTATCACTCAACCTATTACCTCCTTAAAATACCTATTTCTTCTTACACTATCAAACCCACACACACATTCACTATCACCTAGTTTCATTACTGCCAATGTTATCCATCTCATCAGTCACAAAAGTACCCTCCCTATTCATTAGTCTATGAAAATTCCTCTGACTCTTTCTTAACTTTTTGTATTTCCTTCCAGGAGCTCCCTATTCCCATTCCCTTGTAAGTCCCCATTCATCCTTCTTTCAAACTGTTCATTTACCTTTTTTTTTCCTCCTACTTATTCAACTTTTACTTTTTTTTTCTTATATTTATTTCTAAACACCTTTCTTTTGAGACCTTATCATTGGCATTCAGGGCATTCAATCAAGCCTCCTTTTTTCTTTTAGCCTCTTGTATTGCCTCTTCTTTCCACCACTCACTATTTACATTCTTACTTTCTACTTTAGCACATCCACAAACTTCTCTTGCATTACTAACAAAGGTTTCCTTCATTTGCGTCCAGATTTGTTCAGTTTTACCTTGTTCACATTCAAGTGATTTATTTTCAAGTGCTCTCACATACTTTTCCTTATAGCTTTCCTCACTTAACTTCACTCTCCTAATCCTCCCTACTTCCTTCCTTATCTCTTTCTTCTTTATCCATGCCGTCACTAACTTGATCTTACATAAAAAAACACAATGATCTGATGTTCCCATCCCCAACCCCCTCACTGATTCATCGCATATTTCAACATATCCTTCGCCAACACAAAATCAATCATACTTTTTATTTCGATACCATCACTACCTACCCCACTTGTATACTTATGAATACTATTGTGCCAAAGAATTTATTACTTACACACTTACATCTCTCTTCACAGTGATCTATCATCTCCCTACCATTCTCATTTTCTCCTGCAACTCTAAAGGATTTTATATTATCCTTTTTTGATCACCTATCTAACCATTTAAGTTGCTCAAAATAATTGATCTAAAGCTCCTACACACCCTATCCAAAACATCATTCAGATTATCCAAGAAAGTCCCTCTCTCCTTACATCACCCTCAGACGTACCATATGTTTGAACCACACGTACCTTGACCTTTTTAAACATTTAAGAAATAGATTTTAGTACTCGCACAAACAAAATCCATCATTGCCCTTGGCCACAGATCACTCATCAGACTCGCAACCCCTTCTCTCCCCCTTTCATTCCTCTCCACTCCAACGCTCGCGCGCGCAAACACATTTCACCCCACACCACTCGTCTGCACCACTACCTTTCATCTTTGTTTGTCACAGCAAGTAAATCACATTTACCCTTTCTAAATACATCCATCACCTCTCTCCTCTTCTTACCATTTATTCCTCTAACATCCATGTACTCAGACGATTCATACAATTATATATATATATATATATATATATATATATATATATATATATATATATATATATATATATAATCTCCATCACCATCATCACCATAACCACCACTACAACCACCTATACCACCCCAAGACTGGGGGTAAGGTGCGTGACATGCACCGGAAACAGAAAAGTAGTTGAAGGATATGATACAAGTCGAAAAGAAAGCCCAGCCTTATCGCCCCTTTATGCCTATTAGTGAGAACTCGTCGTAGTCAGAAATCCACCCTAGAGCTTCACGGGACCGCGACGGACCCTCACTATGGCATCTCGTCAATGTGGGGTTCATCCCTTGGCCAGGTGATCCACAACCATACCCCCTTACAGAACCCCGCCATTCACTCCTATTATGCAGCTTTCTTCTCGCCTCTGCCAAACTCACATTTCTCTCCTCCAGGCATTCCTTTACTGACTCAATCCACTTTTTCTTTGTTCTCCCAGCCGGTCATTCCCAACACACGCACCACTATACATCCGCTTAACCAACGGACTATCATCCATCCTTTCCACATGACCACAATATCTCGACCTACTCTCATTTATTCTCTCATTTATCCCTTTCTTCACACCACACAACTCTAATAAATTATATGTTCATTCTTCATTTTATCAATTTTCTTCTCACACCTAACATGCCCCTAAGATTGTCCATCTGAACACATTGCACTTTACATTGTACATACCTCTTATTCCAGACCATAGTCCAGCTCACTATTCATTAACACAGGTAACAACATACCCTCATGCAAGACCCTAGCTCATTCAAGAGTTAGTCCCTTTACATCCACAATATATATATATGAAAAAAACTCAATATATATATATATATATATATATATATATATGTTTGGTATATATATATATAGGTGAAAGAGTATATATATATATATATATATATATATATATATATATATATATATATATATATATATATATATATATATATATATATATACACACACACACACACACACACACACACAGGGTACACACTTTCTGGAAAGTCAAGGGAAAAAATTGGTCAGGGAAACGTTTTTTAAGATATGTTGAAAGTCAGGAAAATATAAAATTCAAAACATGAAGAATGATCCAAGACCAAGTTGCATATTTTTGATATATATTTTTTTCCTCTTACTTTATAATTGTGGAATAAGAGATGTATTTGATTAGTGAATGAAAAGATGGGCGAGGAATGACATTCCATAAATCTACTTCCATCCTGTTTCTTTCTATTTTTAGTTTACTACCTACTATTCTTCCTATTCTGTTCGTAGAGGTTGTTCCAAGTTCATCCTTTCGATTGAAGGTGATTGGTATATGGATGTGTTTTAGACTGTATGACTTATGACTTAATCTGTTTATATATCTTTTTATCTTTTTCTTTTTGAGGTGTTTTTTTTTTTTTGAGGTTTGATGAAGTGATTTTGGATTTTTGTGCAGTTGAAGGTATTTATTATTTATTTTATAAAATGACTTCAAACAAAACTAACTTTATCAATGACCAGTGGTTGGACGTCAAACTGAACCCACAGTTTATCAGGTGGTTGGGTAAGGACTTGATAGTTCCAAGGCATACTGTAAAGTATGTAAAAAGAACTTTGATCTATCTAACATGGGACGCCAAGCTGAAGTTTCACATTCAAGAGGGGAAATTCATTTGAATTTAATCAAAACTCAGCAGGATCAACCATCATTGAAAAACTTTTTCGTTACGTGTTCTAATAATACAAAACCTGTCCAAGTCTGATCACTCAACCGATTGTAAATGACCCTGAGTGTTCTATTCATACTCAACCAATTGTAAATGACCCTGAGTGTTCTATTAATAACCAACAAAACCAGTTTATCATGTAGATCTTTTTTGCATTAAAGATGATGTTACAAGATCTGAAATACTATGGGCATTAAAGGTGGTGGATGATAAAATGTCTTTAAACTCGTGTGCAGATATAGGGGAAACATTTAAATTAATGTTTCCAGATAGTGCGGTAGCTTCAAATTTTAAAATGGGGCTGATGAAATGTAAATATGTGATTAACCATGGACTTGCTCCCTATTTTTCTAGAAAGCAAAAGCACAATACACTCTACTTTGCAGTGAAGCTCATTCTACCCTTGAATTAAAATTCAAAATATTTTTGGATGGTGATTGTCTTTCTAAGAGACTTGATTAGTTTTTTTTCTTCTGTAGTACCCTGGAATCAATGTTATGTGGAATTGTGGCAAATTATTAAATTAGGACTGATATTTTCACATGGAAATGCGACAGTGGAATGAGGGTTTTCTATAAATTAAGCAATTTTAGGCGGAGAATCTGAAAGAACAGTCTGATTTCTCATAAAAGAACAGTGCACAATGCTATAAGATCTCATGAAAGATATTCATAAAGTTCCTATCAGTCATGTTGACAAATGTAAGAGCTGCCCATATGAGATATGAAGAACATCTCAGAGTCAAAACAGAACCAAAAAGAAGAAGATAATAAAAAGGTTGAAAAAAGAAAATTATCCATACAGATCTATAAACTTGAAGAGCAGAGAAAGATGTTAAAACTGAAAGTTTTTGACAGAAGATTATAAAATCAAAAATTCAGAAGCTTGAGAAGAAAAAGTTGGCCTAAATCTCCCCATTTAGAACTTTGTGATCACAGTAGACGTTATTCACCTAGGCTATTAATGTGCTTTTAATTTATTTTCTTTTTGTATAATAAAACTGTTACTTTTGGAAAAATAAAAAGGAGTGGTGTTGGCTCTAGTTATGGGGAAGGTATAGGTTGATTACTAAAAAAAAAAATTTTAAATTCATCCATGATGATGAACAGTTTCTAAAGTAAATTTTCAATAATTTAATGTATGAACTGAGTAAATAGGCTGCAATAATGATTAATAGATCTTTATACGCCAAAATAACGAACACCCTGGTCGGGAAAATCAGGAAGTAATTCAAATTAAAATTTCAGTGTAACCCTGATATATAATATATACTGTATATATATATATATGCGTTATATATATATATATATATATATATGTGGTATATAGTATATATATATATATATATATATATATATATATATATATATATATATATATATATATATATATATATATATATATATATATATATATATATATATATATATATTAAATGATGATGATAATGACTTATTATTTTAGATGACTGTTCCTATTGGAGTTGATTTTGAAATAACAGTGAGCAGTATACAGTCTGTTGGAGAAATATGGGTACAGCAAAAAAGTACCCCTTTTTATGAACGCTTTGAAGATATGACAGCTAATATGAGAAGTTGGTATGGTGATGGAGCATTGGTTTCTAAATTACTTAAGCCAGTTTTACGTATGTAGCCCTTTTTTTTATTATTAGTGTAATTTGCTTGTAGTATTTATTATTATTATTATTGTTTATTTAATATTATTTTTTTAAATTTGCTATTTTTCTTCAGAAGGTACACTAGCAACATGTAAACTAAATGGTGAATGGTATAGATGCTTAGTCTGTAGCATTGAAAAGGATGATGCCTCTGTCAGGTTATTGGATGTTGAGGGTATGTCAGATTAGCTGTAAAAAATTTACGACAACCAATCTCTAAAATTCGGTCTCTCCCTTTTCAAGCGACTTTGGTATATCTTTGGGGATTGGAACCTCCTAGTGGTAAGTTTATATATATATATATATATATATATATATATATATATATATATATATATATATATATATATATATATATATATATATATATATATATATATATATCATATATAAAGTAGAAATAGAGGGGGCGGTAAGGCTGGGCTTCTTTTCTACTTGTCATGCTCTCCTACTGCTTTTCTTTCCGATGCTTGTAGTGCACCTTACTCCCAGTCTTGGGAAAATAAGGTAGGTGAAGAAAGAAAGAAAGAAAGAATATATATATATATACATATATATAGAGCAGTGAGTATATAGAGTATATATATATATATATATATATATTGATATATATATATATATATATATATATATATATATATATAAAAAAATCACTTTTGTAAGGTATCCCTAAGTGTAGGTAAATAATGTAAAATCACAGGAAATTCCATTTTTATGTCAGTTATCCCAAACCAGTTACACTAATCGTGTTGAAGTGGTCAAGTTTTAATTTCTGCCCCAGGTAGATAAAAACCAACTGTTACAAGGAGTGATCTTGAACCAGCGTCCTCTCGTATGAGAGGCGGTGATCAACCTCCTGCGCCACGAGGCGTTATATATATATATATATATATATATATATGAAAATATCCATTTGAAGTAGTAGTGGGGGTTCAGATCTATTTGAGTATATATATATATATATATATATATATATATGGCAGGTGTTAGTGATATATGGTGGTGGTGATAGGCTTCGAATGAATCAAAAGTATGTATGACGATAGTGAGGCGTGTAAGAATAAATGGTGTCAAAAGTGATTAATAAACATTAATAGTGAGTGAGGCAGGGTTGTGTAATGTCCTTGGTTATTCAATTTGTAAATGGATGGTGTTATGAAAGAATTAGAGGTGGTGTGGCAGGAAATGGTGTTAGAAACATGGAGAATGGAGATGAGTGGAGCGTGCCCTACTCTTGCTTATTTGCGGATGATTTGTTTGTGTGGCGAATCTGGAAGAGAATTTAGAGAGGATTGGTAGAGAGATTTTAAGTGGTGTGTAAAGGAGGAGTTTGAAAGTAACGTAGAGTAAGAGTAAAGTTATGGTTGAGAGTGAGGACAGTCCCTTAGTGTGTGAAGTTGTGAGAACAGTTCTCGGTGGGAAGTGTCTGAGTTTAAATATTTAAAGTTTATATGTTGGATGAGAAGGAACGGATGATTAAGAGTGTAGTAGGAAAGTTGTGAATGGCAGGGAAGGTGGCTGGTGCAATTAAATCGTTAGAATGTAAAGGGACTAATTCCTGTGTGCTTAGGTCTTACATGAGGGTATGTTGTTACCAGTTATTGTAATAGTACTGAGACTATGGTCTGGAATAAGAAGTATAGATCTAAAGTTCAGTGTGTTCAGATGGAGAACCTTAGGAACGAGTATAGCTGAATTGATAAAAATGAGTAATGAACGTATTAGAAAGCTGCAGGAGCATGGGTAAATGAGAGTAATAAATGAAAGCATGTTGAGATGTACTTGGTCATTTGGAAAGGATGAATGATAGTCAGTTGGTTAAGCGGATGTATAGTGCGAGTGTGTTGGGAACTGATTGGCTGGGAGACCGAAGAAAAGTGGATTGAGTCAGTAAACGAATGTCTCAAGGAGAGAAATGTGAGTTTGGCAGAGGTTAAAAGAAAAGCGTGCATAATAGGAGTGAATGGTGGGGCTTTGTGATTAGGGTGGTTGTGGGCCCGCCTCCTGGGCTAAGAGGGATGAACCCAAATGATTTACTCATAGTGAGGGTCCGTCGCGGTCCCGTGAAGTCCTAGGATGGATTTACGACGAGTTCTTACTAATGGTACAGAGGGGGCGGTAAGGTTGGGGCTTTTCGACTTTATCATATTCTTTTACTGCTTTTCTTCCTCGATGAATGTCGTAATGGCAATCTTTAAATTTTGTCTGGGGAAAAGAGAGAAGATAGCTAAGATATATATATATATATATATATATATATATATATATAGTATCTATGTATAAAAAGTCAAAATATCTATATATTTATATATATATAGTTATAGTATATATATATATATATATATATATATATATATATATATATATGTTAGGGATGCACCGATAAGAAAATCGTCTATTACTGATTAATCTACAGCCTTACCGCCGATGCTACCAATCGCTTCGAATTGTTATATTTTAAATCTCTTAAAAATTTACCATATATATAAAGAGAGTAAAGATATATATATATATATATATATATATATATATATATATATATATATATATATATATATATATATATATATATATATATATATAAACTCACCATCACCACCCACCTTCTTTCCCTAAGACTGGGGGTAAGGTGGGTAACATGCACCAGAAACAGAAAAGTAGTAGAAGAATATGACGCAAGTCGAAAAGAAAGCCCAGCCACCCCCTTTATAAATTTTAGTGAGAAACTGGCAGTCAGAAAATCCACCCTAGAGCTCACGGGACCGCGACGAACCCTCACTAGTCCTATGACATCTTGTCAATGTGGGGTTCATCACTTGACCCAGGTGGGCCACAACCATACCCCCTCCATTCACCATTATGCACCTTTCTTTTCTTCTCTGCCAAACTCACATTTCTCTCTCCTCCGGTACCTTCTGACGTAATCCACTTTTTCTTTGTCTCCATCCGGTCGATTCCTTGCACACTTACCGCTTTACATACTCGTACCTAACCAACTGACTATCACCCATCCTTTTCACATGACCAAACCATCTTCAATGTACTTTCATTTATTCTTTCATTTATCCCTTCCTTCACACCACACAACTCTAATTCATTCATTCCTCATACCAATCCTTCTCACACCTAACACACCCATATATATATATATATATATATATATATATATATATATATATATATATATATGGGAGTATATATATATATATATATATATATATATATATATATATATATATATATATATATATATATATATATATATATATATATATATCCAGAAAGGACTTGTTTGGCGTGGTATCACAGGAGTTCCCAACGAATTCACCGCTTCTTTGATTTCCCCCACCCGCCTCCTGATGCGAGGTCGCTGCAACGACGATGCGCCGCCGCACTTTCCGGAGGAAACGATCCCCGGAGGAATCCTAGGATCGTTTTTGGACACTCATGCTGGGCTATTATTTATCTCTATTACTCAACCCTTTTTCTTCCTTGGAGCATAATTCCCGGCACATACCTCAGCCCTCCCCTTAGGTACTAAAAGCTGGGGACACAGAAAACCCGGGACTTGGAATCTACTTGTGCCCCATTTGCAACAAAATTTTGAGAAAATTCAATCAGTGTGAAGATGTGATCAGTGGATTCACAAACACTGCTCACCTTTCGCAACACTTCCTCCTCTCACACACAACTGGATCTGTCAATAGTTCAATAACAAAAAAAAAACTCATAACATAAACATACTACAAATTAATATAATGGGATTACATTATAAAAACAAAGAAATAGAAATCTTCTTAAAACAACATAACATATACATAGCACTAATTCAAGAAGTAAACCTACCCGAAAACCACCCAGATACAAAATTTTACGGATACGACTCAATTTATACACCACTAGTCCCTAAAAGTCATACACTACTAACTCTTATTCATAACTTACTACCATACACAAACACCACCTCACTCACAACAGCATCACTAAACGACAACACCTCAAAAATCCAATCCTTCACCACAATGATCAACAAAAAGCTACACAACATAATAAACCTTTATATCCCTCATCACACCTCACCTCGCAGCCCCTGAAATTACACACCAAATCTAACACACATCACAAACCTCAAAAATTTCATAATCGGGGGAGATTTCAACGCCCACCACCATACCTGGTACAAAGACCAAAGCGCAGACCATATCTAGATCACCTAAACATCCTCAACAATAGAAATTTCCACACCAGAATTCCACCCCAAACTAACCAATCAAACACATCCCCAGACCTAACATTTTGTTCACCAAATCTACACACAAAACTCCAATGGCAAACACAAACAGAACTAAACTCCGACCATCTCCCCATAATTATAAAATACCAAAATACTAACAAAACTAACCACTCTTTCAGGAAAACATATACAAACTACAAAAAAATGAACTGGACAAAATTCTCTGAACTCATAGAAAACAACATACAACCTATAACCATCTCCAACACCTCAACACTAAATACAGCTATCCAAAACTTCACTTCACTAATTCAAAAAGCAGCTAACCAAAACATACCTCGGGGATACCTCAAAAAATGCAACCCAACACTAACACCTGAAATCTCAAACCTGATCAAACAACGTAACCTAATTAAAAAATCAGCACAGCAAACACAACAAACAATAATCCAAATTAATAATTTAAACACACAAATCACAAACTTAACCAAAGCACACACCTCAAACAACTTTCAAACATTTCTAACAAAAAACCTTCAGAACACAAACAACAATAGAATGTGGAGCACAATAAAAATTCTGAAAATGCAAAAAAACTACCAATCTTCCACATGTGAATTCATAAAAAAAAAAAATTCCAAAGACAACAAAGCAACACGCAAACCTCCTCACTACACACTTTTCAAAACAGTTATAAACCTACTCACCCACAAAGCAGGAAAATAATCAAATCCCTTAAGAAAATAAAAAGTAATCACTACCAAACAATAGAAATAACACCAAATGACATATAAAACACCATAATGACCAAAAACTCACCAGCAACCAGACCTGACAACATCTCAAATATACACCTTAAACACTTAGGTAACACTGCACTAACCCATTTAGCACACATTTACAACTGTTCCATTGAACTAAATTTTATTCCCTACATCTGGAAAAGAGCAATCATCATTCCAAAACTAAAACCAGGAAAAGACCCTCAAACCCCTCCTCCTATCGTCCAATCTCACTACTATCCACACTATGTAAACTTCTAGAAAAGCTCATACTAAACATAATAAAACCACACATCCCCAAACAAACGTTTCAACACTGTTTCCAGCAAAACCACTCAACCACAACTGCTCTTACAAACACCATTCAACCAATAATAAATAGCTTAAATCTCAGGCCCCCACACAAAACACTACTAACATCAATCGACATAAACAAAGCCTTTGATACAGTCCCCAAGACAAAATCTAATCCATAAAATAATCAAATCAAACATCCCCATAAATCTAAAGAAATGGTTACCCAACTTCCTACCAGATATAGATCAGCAACAAGAAATCACATACAGTAAATATCAATAATGGCGTACCTCAAGGAGCAATTCTATTCCCTACCTTATTCAACTTATTCACAGCCGACCTACCAAAACCACAAACACCACGCAAATATAATAACCTACGCAGATGACATCACCATAACCACCACACACCAGAACCTAAACACAGTAATTCTTCTGACTCAACAATACATCAACCAAATTCAAACTTGGCTAACTGACAACAGAATGTCTGCATCACCTAACAAATCATCTATCACACTAATTACAACAGACCGCCAACTTGGCACTACTAACCCCCAAATCTTTTTAAACAACATAGCTATCCCAATAAACAAAACACCCAAAATTCTTGGGGTAACACTGGACACACCTAACCTTCACAAAACACATTGAAAACATAACAGCATCAGCAAATAGGAACTAAACGTACTAAGAACCATAGCTAGCGCGGACATTAACAACAATAAACAAATATCCATCACCATCTACAAACAATACATCCGTCCAACACTAAATTACGCATCACCTATATGGCACCCATTATTAACCAAGGGAAACATGAGAAAACTTCAAACCACCCAAAACAAAGCACTCAGAATTATAACAGGTTGCACAACTACAACTCCACAACAACACTTACATGAAGAAACAAAAATATTACCCATAGATAAACATTTAGAAATGATAGGCACACAGTTCTACGCTAAAACACAAACACCTCAACACCCATGCCACACTGCACTTTCCAACCCTACTAACCGCAGGTTAAAACAACTTCCATCTTCCCCAGCCTTGTTATACAAACAAATCCTAAACAACATCCACCCTCACAGGGCAACACCTCTTATACAAATACACACACACACACACACAACTGAAAATTATTTAAGAAACTGACAACCAAACAATATACTAAATGAACATCCACCAGAAATTGCATCTGAATTTGACTCTCTTCCTCTAACAGTCCAATCATCTTTGGCCAAACTAAGATGTGGCCACCACCCAAACCTGCAATATTACAAATACTGGTTTAAACTTAACCAGACCACATCCAGAGCAATTTGGGACATCACAATTTAAGCGATCTTTGGAGGAGGGCGAGAAATCAAAAAAAAAGTATATATATATATAATATATATATATATATATATATATATATGTATAAATATATAAAAAATATATATATATATATATATATATATATATATATATATATATATATATATATATATATATATATATATATATATATATATATATATATCATCATCATCATCATCATCATCATCATCATCATCATCATCATCTTTTCCCCCAAGACGGGGTAAGGTGCGTAACATGCATCGGAAAAGAGAAGTAGTAGATGAATATGACACAAGTCGAAAAGAAAGCCCAGCCTTATCGCCCCCTCTATACCTATTAGTGAGAACTCGTTGCAGTCAGAAAATCCACCCTTGAGCTTCACGGGACAGCGACATAACTTCACTCTGAAGACTGTCTTCACTCAATAACTTGTTCCAGCTGCTCACCATTTAACATAACTTAACACCGAAGACTGTCTTCACCCACAACCATAACCTTACTCTTATCTATGTTTACTTTCAAACCCCTCCTTTTACACACCCTGCCAAATCTCTCTACCAATCCTCTCAAATTCTCTTCAGATTCACCACACAAAACCAAATCATCCGCATATAACAGGTAGGGCACCCTCCACTCACCTCCATTTTCCATCATTCTAACACCATTTCCTGCCACCCCTATCTCTAATTCTTTCATAACCCCATCCATATACAAATTGAATAACCAAGGGGACATAACACATCCCCGCCTCACTTCGCTATTAATATTAAAAACCAATCACTTGACACCATTTATTCTTACACACGCTTCACTATCGTCATACATGCTTTTGATTAGATTCAGAATCATACCACCAACACCATATATTACAACACCTGCCATAGAGCTTCCCTATTATATATATATATATATATATATATATATATATATATATATATATATATATATATATATATATATATATATATATATATATATATATATATATATATATATTTTTTTTTTTTTTCTTCACCTTCCTCTTTGCCCCAAGATTGTGGGTAAGGTGCTGTACAAGCATCGGAAAAGAAAAGCAGTAGGAGAACATGACAAACGTCGAAAAGAAGCCCCAGCCTTACCGCCCCCTGTATACCAATTAGTGAGCTCGTCACAGACAGAAAATCCACCCTAGAGCTTCATGGGACCGCGACGGACCCTCACTATGGTAAATCGTCAATGTAAGGGTTCATCCCCTGGCCCAGGTGGGCCACAACCATGCCCCCATACAAAACCCCGCCATTCTCTCCTATCATGCACCTTTATTCTCGCCTCTGCCAAACTCACATTTCTCTCCTTCAGACATTCGTTCACCGACTCAATCCACTTTCTCTTCGGTCTCCCAGCCGGTCGGTTCCCAACACACCACTATACATCCGCTTAACCAACCGACTATCATTCATCCTTTCCACATGACCAAACCATCTCAACATACTTTCATTTATTCTCTCATTTACCCCTTTCTTCACACCACACCACTCTCTAATACGTTCATTCCTCTCTTTCTTTATCAATTCTTCTCACACCTAGCACACCCCTAAGATTGTCCATCTGAACACATTGAACTTTAGATCTATACTTCTTATTCCAGACCAGTCTCACTACTATACAATAACACAGGTAACAACATACCCTCATGTAAGACCCTAGCACACTCAAGACTTAGTCCCTTTGCATTCACCAACGATTTAATTGCACCAGCCACCTTCCTGCCATTCACAACATATATATATATATATATATATATATATATATATTATATATATATATATATATATATATATATATATATATATATATATATATATATATATATATATATATATATATATATATATATATATATATATATATAATCATCTGTCCATTACTTCTATAACCTGGGTTAGTGCTCAAATATGCACTGGGTTTTCGAGGTATGAGCATTTCCAGGGTATAAATAAGAGAAAACTAAAATATAGAGATTAGGAATGTGGCAAGGTCACATACTAGGGTTGGGGAAGGAGGGACGCACAAGGTCACATACTAGTGTTGGGGAAGGAGGGACGCACAAGGTCACATACTAGTGTTGGGGAAGGAGGGACGCACAAGGTCACATACTAGTGTTGGGGAAGGAGGGACGCACAAGGTCACATACTACAACAAGAATCACTACTTTAGTTTTTGTTTATATATATATATATATATATATATATATATATATATATATATATATATATATATATATATATATATATATATATATATATATATATATATATATATATATATATATATATATATATATATATATATATATAATAATAATAATAATAATAATAATTTTCATTTTCTAGGGTCAGAAAGTTATCCTGAAGAAGGGGAAGCAGAATTGATTAGTTTGGTACAACAGAAGGATTTAATTGCAACTGTTAATGCCTTTAGTGATCCTTATAAAGTTCCCTTAATTAAGCTGTATTTAAAAATTTCAAAAGAAAAAGATGAAGTAAGAAATTATTAATTTTATTATTATTATTATTATTATTATTATTTTGGTAGATGGCATAAGGAAATCTCATATATTCTTTCTTACTTTATCCTCCCCATCTATCCCCACAGATGGGTGTGGTTCGCGCAATATACACCGGAAACAATAGTAGTTAGAAGTAGAAGAACATGACCTAAGTTGAAAAGAAAGTTCTTCCCACACCCCATACCCTCTCATATCCTCAATTGCGATGACGTCGCAGCCAAAAATTTTCCCTAGAGCTTCACAACACCGTGACGCAGACCCTCATTGTGGTATCTGGTATTTCGCAATTGTCAGGGTTCATCCGCTAGGCGAGGCCCACAACTAGACCTCCATACCAAACAATCTCATTTATTGGTATGAACCATTACTTTTCGCGTCTGCTAAATCCACATTTCTTTCCTTCAAACACCTTTGCTGATCCAATCCACTTTTTCTTAAAAATTTCCTGGTCAGTCGATTCCCACGCACTCGTCACATTACATCGGCTTAACCAACAAACTATCATCCATAATACATTTATATGCGAATGACTCCTACTAGATGCAAGTATGAACAGGCGCAATGGGGGTTCTATCAAGTGCCACTAGAAGTTATTAGCTCACTTCCTCCTTCTGGAGTAAATGTTAATGTCTCAATTAACAGTGGAACTTATACTTCACTTCTACTACCGAAGAACCAGATAATCACGGTTGTGAAAAACTGACCTATGCTAACAGACCAAATACCAATGAAAATTACTCACCCTTCTTAATTGACCCCGGCACCTCAATAGATTAACAGAATCTTCCTTGATACAATTAGTTACTATAAATTTTGTAACTAGAAAAACATAATCTTAATCCTAACTTAAAATTACTTAATATACGTGTTTGCAGTTAGGCTGGTTTCACCCTGTTTATCAGATATTGTACCAAAGACTATAACTCCAGCCGTTAGTCCATCCCCTTTTGTTGGACACAATACAATTCCCCACATTACAAACTTAGAAAACTCTTCCTTTAGAGCATCATGAGTGAATCAAATTATTATATTAATGATGTAAGTGACACAAGTTTAATGTCCACATCTCCAGTTCCATTAATATCCTAAAGTTTCCAATCTCATGATTTGACTTTCTGTCCATCTATTCCACAACTTCTCAAGAAGCAAAAGTTGATAAGTGACTATATTGTTCAAACAAGAATTGATGAAAAATATAATATTGACTTACAAGTAGCTCGTTCCTTTTTTAGTGCCAATATGAGATATAAAATGAATAAAATGCAATTAGGCTTCTTTTAGCCTTGAGAATGGGTAGAAGATTTGATCACCCGAAACTAGTCGGCAATAGATTTTGTAATAATAATGTTTAATAATGTTTGTGTCCTTTAATTTTTTATATATATATATATATATATATATATATATATATATATATATATATATATATATATATATATATATATATATATATATATATATAAAATATATATATATATATATATATATATATATATATAGGTAATATATATATATATATATATATGCGGATGATTTGGTTGTGTAGGTAATCTGAAGAGAGTTTGAGAGGATTGGTAGAGAGATTTGGCAGGTGTGTAAAAGGAGGGGTTTGAAAGTAAACGTAATAAGAGACTATGGTTGTGAGTGAGGACAGTCCCTGGAGGGAAGTTATGTTAGATGGTGAGTAGCTGGAAATAAGTGTCTTGAGTTTAAATATTTAGTATATGTTGGATGAAAAGGGAACGGATGATGCAGAGTGTAGTAGGAAAGTTGTGAATGGCAGGAAGGTGGCTGGTGAAATTAAATCGTTGGTGGATGTAAAGGGACTAAGTCTTGAGTGCGCTAGGGTCTTACATGAGGGTATGTTGTTACCTGTGTTAATGTATAGTAGTGAGACATGTCTGAAGAAGAGGTATAGATCTAAAGTTCAATGTGTTCAGATGGACAATTTTTTTGGTGTAGGTGAGAAGAATTGATAAAAATGAGGAATGAACGTATTAGAGAGTTGTGTGTGAAGAAAGGGTTAAATGAGAGGAATAAATGAAAGTACGTTGAGATGGTTTGGTCATGTGAAAAGGATGAATGATAGTCAGTTGGTTGCTGGATGTATAGGTGCGGCAGAATCAATCTGAAGGGGAGGAACAAAGAAAGAAAAGTGGATTGAGTCAGTAAAGGAATGTCTGGAGGAGAGAAATGAGTTGGCAGAGGCGAGGAATAAAGGTGCGTAATAGAGCGAATGTTGATTTTGCGAGGGGTATGGTCGTGGCCCACCTGGGCCAGGATGAACGTAACATTGTTAGAAAGAAAGTTAATCTAAGAACATTAGTATAAAGCTATAAGAAAGTTATTTGAAAATGTTAATTGAGGGAAGGGTGGATTAAGATTCACCATATTTTATTATTTCTAGCTGAATAAACTGGAGCAAATACACTCGGAATATGATATATATATATATATATATATATATATATATATATATATATATATATATATATAGCAGGTATATATATATATATATATATATATATATATATATAGATAGAGATAGCAGTTATATATATATATATATATATATATATATATATATATATATATATATATATATATATATATATATATATATATAAGTATATATATGGACATTTATAAGATGTTGACTCCATTTATACGGGGGAAATTTTCGATAAGAAAAACAACGAATTTCGGGCCTTTTCTTTATTTCTGCAATTTCTATTATTTATTAGCGTTTTTTGCATTTTTAATTTTTAAGAAATTAACAAAGATTTTTATTATTATTATTATTATTATTATTATTATTATTATTACTTATTATTATTATTATTATTATTATTATTATTATTATTATTATTATTATTATTATTATTTAATAGGAATTTAATTTTTTTCTAAGTTCTTTCATTTTTATTATTTGATTTTCGATTATTATTATAATTTATGGGTATTTAATTAAAACTTCCCCCGACCCGAGCTTGCAGATGGGGCAATTCCCGCCGGGGGACGGGGGGGATGATATAGAGGGGGGGGGCCGAAGGCCCCACCCCGGATCAAACATAAAATATATAAAAATATCAAATATCAATTTATTATTGTCAAGGTGTTTCTACAAACTTTACGTATACATTCATCAAATTTTTAAACTGAAATAAATAGTCTAAGCACGGGCCAAAGCTACTCATTTTATAAGACTATAGGTGAAGCAAAAAAATATATGTCAATTTCTTTTAATTTTTCTTAATAATTAAATTACATTTGGAAATCCAGTATTTACTAATGCATTTAACCTCAAATGGGTGAAAATATGCAACATTTTTCATTGATTTTCGTTCCTGGAGTCAAATATCTTATAATAGCTTCATATATATATATATATATATATATATATAAGTATATATACAGTATATATATATATATGGTATATATATATATATATATATATATATATATATATATATATATATATATATATATATATATAGTTATATATATAAATATATATATATATATATATATATATATATTTTTTTTCAGTATATATATATCAACAAACAATTAGTCGATAAAGGATATGCAAGGTGGTCTGATTATGTGTCCTGTGATGAGAAATAAGAATTGAAGTCTGGTGTCCTTTTTTTTTCTTTTATATATAGCTATATATATATATATATATATATATATATAGAAAGATATATTATTATTATTATAGTTATATTATTAGTTATTAGTTAGTATATACATATATATATATATATATATATATATATATATATATATATATATATATATATATATAATTCTTTTATTGCAATTGCAAAATTTAAAATTTTTCTTAATTTTAAATATTTTTTATAATCTTATGTATATAAAAACTATATTTTATAAATATAGCATATGTCTATTTAGAAACAATTATTATTATTGTTGCAATAGTAATAATTATTTTTAATATTATTTTTATTATTATTATTATTATTATTATTATTAATGTACATATTTAAGTTTGCATATTATATATGCAATTATTATTATTATTATTATTTAATGAATATATAGTATATGTGGAACATTATTAATATCACGTTCACTTATACATATTTAATATATATCCTTTGACAAGAGGTTTTTTTTTTTTTTAATTAATTAAAAGAAAAGTGCATGCTTGACGGATTAGACTTAGACGAAGAGAAAAGAAGTTTATTCATCTCTGATTTTTGATCGTCAGGGTTTTAATATTTGAGAATGTTTTTAAGTTCATGAATATTTTAAGGAAAAAAAAAAATTTTCGAATTTGAAAAATTTAGTTATTTGTAACAAGTGACTTTGTTATTGTGATTATGATTTCGGAAAATTTTTTTCTTCTCTTAAGTCATATATACTTTGTTTTGAAACCCTTCCCTTAATATTTACTTCAATAGAGAGAGATATTGGAAAAAAATAATAAAAAGCATAAGCTAAAAAAAAAACTGTTGAATTATAAATTTGTAAATATTAAAGAGATGCAAATTTATTTTTTTAAGAAATTGTGACGTGCTGTGCTTTTTTTAGTGACTTTTTTTTTTGGAAATATTATTAAGTGTTATAGTTTTTTAATGGAAAATAATGTTTTGGCTATTGACAAATGTAAAGTGTACTTTGTCATGACATATATAAATATATATTTGACCAGATAGCTAATGATAACACTGACCGTGAGAGACGCCAGCAGATTCCTGTTTTAAAGTGGTTCTCGTTGGGATAGGCTGTCCTACGTTTTTTTGTGATATACTTTGCGGTCATTTTAAATGAGAATTAAGTTATATTTATTATTATTATTTATCGTCATATTACTATTAGTTATTACTACTACTACTATTTTTACCTCATCATTGTTCTTGATGATTTGCCATTTTATGTTTTAAGTTATGTTCTCCTTTGTTATATAGTATATATATATATATATATATATATATATATATATATATATATATATATATATATATATATATATATATATATATATATATATATATATATATATATATATATATATATATATATATATATATTGAAATAATCGGGTGGTATGTAAGTTATATAAAAAGTGTGCCTTTCTAAAAACTGCATTTTAAATGGGGTTTATTAATGGATTATATTTTGTATTAATTTTTTAATTAATACCGTGTTGGCGTTTTTTCCTGTTTTGTTTTTAATAACTTTGTTATTTTTGAGCTTAAAATAGTGATAATAGAAGAGTAAACTTTTTAAAATTGTTAAAATATTTCTTGGGGGTTCTTTTTTCAATTTGTAATATTGTTTAGGCTTATCAAGTGATAAAATAAAGATTATATTTGTATGTCTTGGATTACTTTTTGCCTTTTGCCAATACTTTAGTTTTTGAGTTTAAAGATAGAAATGTTTCTTTTATTTTTATTTCTGAATCAAAGTCCAAAGTTTATGGTTTTTATATTCGAGTCTAGAGATAATTTCTTTCCATTAAGTGCTCGAAGTGTTTGTTTCGGATTATAAACAGTAATGTAAAGAATACTTACGTCTTGTGGATTTAGTGTCCCGTTTCTAAAAAAAATCTATTGGTTTTCAACTAAAAACATGACTTATTTGGATTCTGGAGTGGCAAGTCTACATTCCTATGATTTATCACATTTCTGGAGCTATGAATTTCTTTATCAACTATCATTTCGGACCAAGTGTTATGATGTCTATATTGGATGAATAGGAGTGATTTTATCTTCAATCTGTTCTAAGTATGACTTTCCCGAGTAAAACTTTCGAATGTTGGTTTCCATATGACTTCATTTCTTTTCCTTTTTCCCACTGTTAATGAAGAAAATAATTTCAGAAGAGGTTTTCCTTTTGCATTTAATATATATAAATATATATATATATATATATATATTATATATATATATATTAAATATATATATATATATATAATATATATATATAATATATATATCATATATATATATATATATGGAGATATAAGAAGCTGACCTAAACGTCGTTATCCCCTAAAGGGTAACCACGTGGGACCAAAGGAATCGGAACTTAAAGGCCGGCTAATCGCAAACCGAGCGTCCACCAACATGTTCGCCAGTCGAGGTTTTAATTCTTGCCCCCAGGTAGATAAAAACTCCAAAACTGCTACGCTGAGTAATTTTAACCAGAGTCCTCTCGTATGGAGGTTCGGCGATCAGCCTCCTGCGCGCCCACGAGGCTTCTCAATATATATATATTATATATATATAATATATATATATATATATAGTAGAGATAATATATATTATATATATATATATATATATATATATATATATAATATATATATATATAATAAATATTATATATATATATATATATATATATATAATATATATATATATATATATATATATTATATAATATATATATATATATATATATATTATAATAAGTTGTATAAGGGATGTACCGATAGTATCGGTATCCGGAGTATCGGCCATTTTTGTGCGGTATCGTATCGGTTAATATGCCGAACTTAGCCGATACTTTTTACTTTTTGGGTGAAAAAATTATGAGAAAATTTTAGAATCAATAATAAATCTACTTCGATATATATAGCTAATACTAGGTTATGTTTTTTTTCTCGATTTCCTTTTTAACTTAGGTTTTTAGCGTTTCTCCAACTTGGAATTTACCTATTTGGACAACCATTATTATAATTTATACAAAGATTTATCTTCTACTGTTTTTGTTGATATAAATAGTTATTTTTTTTTTTTTTTTCTTTTTTTGTACGCAATTTCGTGAGTGCGCGAGTGTTTTTAAACTTTCTGATTTTTTTTATGATTATTATATTTTTATGATTATTATATAATAGGGTTTTAGCGTTTAAAATTTCAGGTTTTAAATTAGTTTTTAGCGTACGAATAATTTTCCTCATTTCTCCTTGTTTTTGTCTATTTGTTTGTCTGTTTTATTTTTTTATTTTATTTTATCTTTATTTTTTTTTTTGTGATAGCCAAGCCGTGCATTTTAGCGGATTTGCACAGCGTGCGCTTTCTTTTGACTACCAAAACAATCAAGCTTGCACTCTAACTCTGCCATCCATGAATACCACCCTCTCGTGAATTTCTAACCCTATTTATATGCTCTTGTCTTGAGACCCAGATGTAAGAATTCATCCTTCAACTCGTTTAATATATCCAACTATAACATATTTTTATAATTTCCGTCTGAAGGGTGGAGCATGTGCCTACATAAATATTAACACACCGAAACAAGGTCTTCAAAACCTAGTATCTCTTAACTTCGAGGATCTGTGCTTAAAATCTTTTTCCTTCTACTACATAATTTTATTGCTTCTCTTACTGTCTCCTAACAAACAGATTTTCATCCTTTTTGATTACCTTACTATTTCTCACGAGGTTATATCTTCTCATCAAATACTGAGGTCCTCTATTTTTGGGATTTCAATGTAACACAACACTGAATTGTTTGGTTCCTGTCTCATACTGATTTAGGTGGCGAGGAAGCGAATAATTTCAGTATTTCTCAACGATCTGGAACAGCTAATTAAAGAACCTTACACACATTCCTGCATCGTCTCCAACCGATTCTTAACACACGTTGACCTATGTTTCACACTAGTCTTCTCTCGTAAATACACCACCTTCCGCTCCTATCGGTAAATCTGAGCACAACCTTATATCTTTTAATTTTAATATTTCTCTCCAACATCTCCATCTTGCCCTATGGTTTTTTCGGCACTTTGATCGGGCCCTGTGGGGCATTGCGTTGCTTCTAAGCTAACTATAATTGGAATGACTGTTGGACTCTGAAGACGCTTCAGGCTCGCGATAAAGTTGGAACTGTAATTGTTGATTGGGATGAGCAGTTCCATCCTTTGTTCTCCTCAAAATCCATGGTTTCGATTGTGCTGTTTTCTGGACCATCAGCTAAGAGACAGGCGATCGCGGGTTGGAAAATAAGTCTCGTGTCTTCTATCACTCTTGCAATTCATTTACCTGAAATCGTTGCAGGGATACTCTTCGACAAGCAAAGCCGACTTTCATTAAACGAAAGTGCGCTGACCTCCTTGTTTCTCCTACTGACAAACTCTTGCCTCTTGCCAAAAACATATCTAACAACTTCTGTAAAATCATCCTTTCCTCCTCTTATTCGCCCTGATGATTCTGATGTTAATACTCCAACTGAAAGGGCCAATCATCTCTTTGCGGCTTCCTATTTTCCTCTAACTCAAACCATGACGATTCTGCATTCTCTTCCTCCCTCTTTATATAAATTTACTTTTTACCGCATAATTTTCATTTTTTCGCGTGCATGGGCTCCTGAAATCTATGACGTTAGGAAGGCGGGTGGCCCGGATGGCATTCCTCTCCGAGTTTGAGGAAGTGTGCTTCCGTGTGTGCTGACCCCGGCCCTCGTTCAACTATATTCTATATGCCTCAAAACTAGCACTTCCCTCAGTGTTCGAAGCGCGCATATGTCCAACCTATCCCGAAAAAAGGATGTTGCTCTGATCCTTCTAACTATGCCCTATAGCTCTAACTTGTATTCTTTATAAGATCTTTGAAACCTTTCTCAACTCTCACTTAGATCACTGGAAATCTCAATTCCCTTCTTTACGCATTGCAGTACGGTTCGGCGCTCGAGATCTACTAGCGATATACTTTCCTATTTAACAGAATTATGGTTTTCCGCCCTTAGAAACTACGGAAGACTTGTGAATTTGGCGCTTGACATTCCAAAGCATTTGACGGTATGGCGCGTCACTGCTCTCAAGCTCCCCTCCTTTTGATTTTCCTCCTTCTCTTTGCTACTTATTGTCTAGCTTTCTGTTCCAAATCGCTCAATGTCGGCTGTTGTTGATGGGGCGACTTCTTTTTCTATGTCAATAGTGGTGTTCCTCAGGGTTCTGTTTTATCTCCTAGCTTTATTCCTGCTTTTCATTATTGATCTTCTCACCTGCACATCTAACTCTATCCACTCATATGCTGATGATTCGACCCTTCATTCTTCAACTCGTATCAATTCTGCTCCCTCTTTTACTTCAAGAATTGCCTTTCGTCTTAATCTTTCCGATTCTATTCTCGCTGATCTGGATATATTTTCAGGTTGGGTCGTCTCAAAGTGTGAATTTAAATTCTTTAAAAAAATCCAAACTTCTGACAAAATCTCCCTCTTGCTAAGGACACCTAACTTCCTGTCTCTTTCGAACGGTTCTCTCGTCTCTTCCTGTTGACAATATAAACATCCTTGGCCTTAACATAAACAAAAAAATGTATTGAAAACCTCAAATCACAACGGTTGCTAGGGCGGCCTCAAAGAAAGTCTGAGTTCTGTTTAGACTGCGAGACTTTTTTTTCCTCTTCTCAGTTACTCCAGCTATACAAGGGTCTCATCCCCCTTGTAATGGAGTACTGGCTCTCAATCTGGCGACCTGTTTCACCCCGGCTTTGATAGTGTCGAGTCAAAGGCTAAAAGACTTATAAAACTGTTCTGTACCTTTCTAGTTCAACTTGCCCTCTATATGTTGCGGAGCTAGTTGCGTGCTTTAATCCTTTCTATAGGTACTGTAGGGCAAGTGCTTGAGGGGAACTTTTGTACCGCGTACCCACCACTTTTACGACTCCCTCGTAGCACAAGGGTGCTGTGTCGGCACATGAGTGTTTTGTGTTGATATTAGTAACTCCAGACTAGTTCGCTGCGGTGCTTCTTTCTTTCCTGCCACCTCTGTTCTGTGGAATTCTCTTCCATCATCTGTGTTTCCTACTCAATTTAATCTCCCTCACTTTAAAGCCTGCGTCTGTGCTCATCTGCGTAATTTGCGTTAGATGAATTTTTGAGGCGTTTAACACCCCCTCCTTGAATAGGGTTCTGCCCGTGAGTGGCGGTGACAACTGTAAAAAAAAAATAAATAAATAAAAGGTTCTAATAAGAATTTCTTAAGCTTAGCTGGAAACCCACAGAATGGCATCTCCGACGGTAAACCACTTCTAGAATGCATTAAAATAGCATAAACGAGGAGCAAACTCGGGGACAGAAAAAAAAAAAAAAAAGATTCACAGAAGTGGAAGCCACCTTATCAGCAATCCCTGGCTACAGCACTGATAGTGACGATGGTGGCTTTTCAGCAAATAAACCTACTAAAGATGAGGATTTGGATATGTTAGACTTGAAAAGTTCATGCCGAAATTGCATTGACATCTCATTCACCTTCAAAGGAATCACACCAAGGAACCTCATCGTAAAAACTGAAGAGACAGTCATCAAGGAGCAAAGATAATTCAAATTTGCAATCTGTGAAAAGGAGATGAGGCTCTACGAAAACATGAGATGCTGCCTACAGAAGAGAATCGTTTCATGTGGTGCGGTGGCATGAAAATGGGCCAAGGTTTTCATTATTATCAGTGCTTGCAGGCAAAATAATTATCAGCACCTCCTTCATTAGTCGAGAGCGAGCGCATTTATAGTGTAGGTTAGGTAGTAAACACCCCAAAAAGGAACAGGCTTTCGCCAGATACTAGTGAAAGCTTAATGTTTTTCATCACAATTTGTGAATTTTTAAATTTGAGTATTGAATGATACTCTATCTTTATCTTAAAGGAGTATAATATTAATGTCATGTTGAGTAATAGCGTTTTTTTTTTATCTTTTCAGCTGATTAATTGAGGTCTCTCTTTCATTATTTGTTATTCTTATATTTATAGCCATTAGTGACAAGAATTCTTCTTGTAAATTATAATCATGTTAAAACATTAAAAAAGCTAGAATGATTAAACTTTGTCCAACTTGCTGAAATCTTAGGAAAGATTTTTGTTTGAAATAAACACAAAACAAAAAAGTTATTAATATTTATATTTGCATTTATTATTCCTTAAGATACTATTTTAATTTATAAAAATAAAAAATATACTTGGCACAACCAAAAATGAAATATAAATGACTAAGTATTGTTGTAACAGGGAATGCAATCTTGAGTTGCCTAGGAGTACACAAATGTTCTATCTTATTACTGTGTATTTATTATATTGATTAAAGTATCGGTATCGGTATCGGTATCGGCACCTAAAAAAATAGAGTATCGGTATCGGTATCGGTATCGGCCTCTTTTCTGGTATCGGTAACATCCCTATATATATATATATAGATATATACATATATATTAGATATATATATATAATATATATATATATATATATATATATATATATATATATATATATATATATATATATATATATATATATATATATATATATATATATATATATATATATATAATATATATTTTATATAAAAAAATATATATATGTATATATATATATATAATATATATATATATATATATATATATATATATATATATATATATATATATGGGAAAATTTTAGGAATAAGATGGATAACTGCGCGAGAGAAGTATTGGACATCAAAAAGATGGGCGCAGGGAAGAAGGGCACTGTCTGGTGGACGGAGGAGGTGGGACGAGCCATAAAGGAAAAAAATAAAGCGTTTAGAAGTTGGATGAAGGAGAGAAGCCCAGAATCTAGAGTGGAATATGTAACCCTTAGAAATAGAGCCGAAGTATTGAAAAGGGAGGCTCAGAATGAGTCTTGGGTGCGAATAGGTGAACAACTGAGACAAGATATGACCGGAACTAAAAAACTAATATATAATATGGCAAAAAGATATAGGAAACAGGACTCGTCAGCAGGACACTTAGTTAAAGATAAGGAGGGCAGATTGAAAATAGAACCAGAGGAGGTTAATGATAGATGGAGCGAGTATTTTTTCGAATTATACAATCCAAATATAGGGATCGAACGGCGGGGAAGAGCAGAGGATCAACATCAGGTTGATATCGCTGTTGAACAACAAGCGGGTGCGGAAAATCCAAATAATGAACAGATAATATCAATGGAGGAAGTGGAGACCGCAATAAACAGTATGAAGAATGGTAAGAGTACAGGTATCGACGGATTACCTGTTGAAATATTTAAGGGAGGGAAGGAGGTGGTGCAGTGGATGTGGAGACTGTTCAACGGATTTTGGAGAGAGGAAAGGGTTTTGGAGGAATGGCAATAATATGTCCAATATTTAAGAAGGGAGACAGAGGTGAGTGTTCCAACTATGGGGGGATATCTCTTCTGCCCCATGCTTTGAGACCGGGAAGGAGGAACCACCAATTTGATTCTTTAGCTTGAAGATGTGATTGAGAAGAGTTTGTTAACGGATTAGAGACATCTATGCTGCTTTTATAGATCTAGAGAAAGCGTTTGATAGTGTGCTGCGGCAGGGTTTGCCAAAAAATGGTTTTTTTCGAAAAAACCCAACGACCCAGGGTTTTTTCGTTTTTTTTCAGAAAAAAGACAGAAAAAACCCAATTTGGGTTTTTTCAGGTTTTTTTCAGGATTTTTTTTGCACAGATTTTGAAAAATGGGTTAACTCATTTACTAGTTTTATATATATATATTAATATATATATATATATATATATATATATATATATATATATATATATATAAATATAATATATATATATATATATATATATATATATATATATATATATATATATATATATATATATATATATATATATATATATATATATATATATATATATTATATTTTCAGTACTTTTATGTTTATACAATTATATTATAAATATATAATCTAAACACAATTTAAAATGTTTTTAAAAAATGGAATGTTATCCGGAAGTTATCCGGAAATTTAACTGCCTACAAAGCAAATGTAAAGAAACGAATGGAGGATGCTTTAGAACCATTCTTTTATGTAGCCAACCTTCTGGATCCTAACATAATGGGTATGTAATGAAATTTAAGCTGAAATACATTTATAATAAACCTATAGATAACCAGTGTTTTTGAGATATTGTATTGAAAAAATGAAATTTTGCTGTTAATGCATCACATTTTAAAGCCATTATATATATATATATATATATATAATAATATAAATATATATATATATATAATAATATAATATTATATATATAATATATATATATATATATTATAATATATATATATATATATACTATATAATATAATATAAATAAAATATATATATATATAATAATATAATTATATATATATATATATATAATCATATTTTTGCTTTATAGGATCTGAAATATCCAGTCAGCAGCAAGATGAAGCTGAATCCTGGTTGAAGTTATACAACCATGAATATTTCGCACCTTTCATGGCATTTGCTATTAAAGATAACAGTTTTTTTCCATCCTCTATGTTCGATGAAACTTTATTAAGAACATATAAATCTTGTCCTTCAAAATGGTGGAAAATTATGGAAAAACGAACATCAAAAAACAATCTCTTGCCAAAAGGATTCTGCATATTCTGCTCAGATCTTTTAAGCTGTCCACCAAGTTCTGCCTCTATTGAAAGGGTGTTCTCGACATTTGGCCATATCTGGTCTAAGCTAAGAAACAGGCTTGGTGTACAAAAGGCCAGCAAGCTTGTCAAAATATATAAATTTCTTAATAAATGAAGGTGATTCCAAATGAAACACCAAAATAAATAATTTGTTAGGGAATTAAAATTTTTTTGAATGAATTAAAATTTAAAGGAAAATGTATATGGTTTTAATTTCCAAATTAACTCTTTTAAAAAAAAAAAACATTTTCTTATTTTTCTATAATTTTTTTTTGAAAAAACCCAAATTTGGGTTTTTTCAGGTTTTTTTTTTGTCCTTCAAAATGGTGGAAAATTATGGAAAAACGAACATCAAAAAACAATCTCTTGCCAAAAGGATTCTGCATATTCTGCTCAGATCTTTTAAGCTGTCCACCAAGTTCTGCCTCTATTGAAAGGGTGTTCTCGACATTTGGCCATATCTGGTCTAAGCTAAGAAACAGGCTTGGTGTACAAAAGGCCAGCAAGCTTGTCAAAATATATAAATTTCTTAATAAATGAAGGTGATTCCAAATGAAACACCAAAATAAATAATTTGTTAGGGAATTAAAATTTTTTTGAATGAATTAAAATTTAAAGGAAAATGTATATGGTTTTAATTTCCAAATTAACTCTTTTAAAAAAAAACATTTTCTTATTTTTCTATAATTTTTTTTGAAAAAACCCAAATTTGGGTTTTTTCAGGGTTTTTTTTTGTCCTTCAAAATGGTGGAAAATTATGGAAAAACGAACATCAAAAAACAATCTCTTGCCAAAAGGATTCTGCATATTCTGCTCAGATCTTTTAAGCTGTCCACCAAGTTCTGCCTCTATTGAAAGGGTGTTCTCGACATTTGGCCATATCTGGTCTAAGCTAAGAAACAGGCTTGGTGTACAAAAGGCCAGCAAGCTTGTCAAAATATATAAATTTCTTAATAAATGAAGGTGATTCCAAATGAAACACCAAAATAAATAATTTGTTAGGGAATTAAAATTTTTTTTGAATGAATTAAAATTTAAAGGAAAATGTATATGGTTTTAATTTCCAAATTAACTCTTTAAAAAAAAAAACATTTTCTTATTTTTCTATAATTTTTTTTTGAAAAAACCCAAATTTGGGTTTTTTCAGGTTTTTTTCAATGTGGGTTTTTCTGAAAAAACCCATTGGGGACAATCCGATTGTCCCCAATCGTGCGAACCCTGGCTGCGGGAGAAGTTGTGGGAAACTCTT
>JABUQX010061169.1:47500-51121 GCA_015478945.1 Trachelipus rathkii
TTGCTCCCTGATGACTGTCTCTTCAGTTTTTCGATGAGGTTCCTTGTGTGATTCCTTGAAGGTGAATGAGATGTCAAATGCAATTTCGGCAATGAACTTATCAAAGTTCTAGCATATCCAAATCCTCATCTTCAGTAAGTTTATTTGCTGAAAAGCCACCATGGTCACTATCAGTGCTGTTGCCACGGGGTTGCAATAAGCGCTTCACTTCTCCTCTCTTTTTTTTTTTTTTTTTTCTTTTTTTTTGTCAAGCGAGCAAGCCCCTCGGTTATGCTATTTATGCATTCTAGAAGTGGTTTACCGTCGGAGGTGCCATTCTTGTGCGGTTTCAGCTAGCAAGGAATTCCTTATTAGAACCTTTATTTATTTATTTTTTTTTACAGGTTGTCACCGCCATTCACGGGCAAAACCCTATTCAAGGAGTGGGTGTTGAACACCCTCAAAATCCATCTAACGCAAATTACGCAGATGAGCAAACAGACGCAGGCTTTTAAAGTGAGGGAAATTATATTGAGTAGGAAACACAGATGATGGAAGAGAATTCCACAGAACAGAGGTTGCAGGAAAGAAAGAAGCACCGCAGCAACCATCTGGAGTTACTAACATCAAAACAAAATTCATGTGCCGACACAGCACCTCTTGTGCTTACGAGGGCGTCGTAAAGGTGTGGTACGCGAGGGATAGTTCCCTCGAGGCACTTGCCTCTACAGACCTATAGAAAAAAGATAAAGCACCAAACAATCGCGCCGCAAAATATAAAGGGTCAAGTGAACTAGAAACTACAGGACAGTTTATAAGTCTTTGGCCTTTGACACGACCCTATCCAAAGCCGGGTGAAACCAGAGGCCCCCGCCCCCCACAATATGAGCAGAATACTCCATACAAGGGCGGATGAGACCCTTGTATAGGTGGAGTACACTGAGAAGAGGAAAAAAAGTCTCGCACTTTTCAAAACATTTTTTTGTTTATGTTAAGGCAAGGATGTTTATATTTTGTCAACAGGAGAGACGAGAGAACCGTTCGAAAGAAATAGAAAGTTAAGTGTTTTAGAGAGAGAGATTTGTAGAAAGTTGGGTTTTTAAAAATTAAAATTTCACACGCTTGAGACGACCCAACACTGAAATTCTATCCAGATCAGCGAGATAGAATCGGAAAGATTAGTACGAAGGCAATGTCTAGAGTAAAAGAGGGAGCAGAAATGATATGAGTTGAAGAATGAGGGGTCAGGTCATCGACATATGTATGAGTGGCATAGAGTTAGAATGTGCAGGTGAGAGATCATTTGAATGCAAAAGCAGGAATAAAGTTGGAGATAAAACAGATCCTTGAGGAACACCACTATTGACAGACAGAAAAGAAGAAGTCGCCCCATCAACAACAGCCGACATTGAGCGCATTTGAAAGAAAGCATAACATAAGTAAGCAAAGAGAAGAAAGAAACCCAAAGGAGGGGAGCTTGCGAGGCAGTGACGCGTGCCATACCCGGTCAATGCTTTGGATATGTCAAGCGCCACCACACCAGTCTTCCGTAGTTCCTAAGGGCGAAAACCATAAATCTGCTAAATAGGAAAGTATTCGCCAGTAGATCTCGAGCACCGAAAGCCGTACTGGTAATCAGAAAAAGAACGGAAAGAGATTCCAGATGATCTAAGAAGTGAGAGTGAGAAGGGTTTCAAAAAGATCTTAGAAAAATTACAAGTGAGAGCTATAGGGCAATAGTTAGAAGAATCAGGGAGCAGCATTCATTTCGAATATTGGACATAAGCGTGCTTAAAACACTGAAGGAAAGTGCTAGTATTGAGGCATAGAGAATAAAAGTTGAACGAGGGGTGGGATCAGCCTCGGAAGCACACTTCCTCAAAACTCGCGAGAGGAAGCCATCCGGGCCACCGCCTTCCTAACGTTCATAGAATTCAGGAGCTCATGCACCCGAGTTCAAATGAAATGACAGGTAAAGGCATAGGACACCTGAGAGCAGAAGGAGGAGGAGAATACCAGAATCTTCCAGGGTTGAATTAGAGGAAATAGGAGGCCAAAGAGATAATTGGCCTTTCAGTTGGAGTATAAACAACAGAATCATCAGAGCGAATAAGAGGCGGAAAAGCATGATTTACAGAAGTTGTTAGAGATTGTTTTTGGCAAAAGGCCAGAGAGATTGCAGTAGGAGGAACCAAGAGGGTCAGCGCATTTTCGTTAAATGAAAGTCCGCTTTGCTCGTCAAAGAGTATCCCTGCAACGATTTCTAGTTGAATAAAAATTGGCAAGAGTGATAGGAGAACGAGAATTTTTTCCACACCGATAAGCATTGTCTCTAGCCTGAATGGCCATCGGAACAAGCAAAAAATCGAACATGGATTTGAGGGAGAAAAATTTAGTCAAGAAGGAAATGAACCTGCTCATCCCATTAACAATAACAGTTCCCTTTATCGGCAGAATCTGAAGCGTCTTAATGAGTCAAAGCAGTCACTTCAATTATAGTTAGCGTAGAAGCAACGGCCCTGCCCCCCAATCGGCCGATCAAAGCGCCAGAAAAACCGCATAGGGCAGGCATGGAGATGTTGGAGAGAAAGTATTAAAATTAAGTGATATAAGTTTGTGGTCAGATTTACCGATAGAGCCGAATGTGGAGGTATTGAGAGAGAAGGACTAGTGGTGAACATAGGTCAAGTGTGTCAAGAATCGGTTGTGACGATCCGGAATGTGTGTAGGTTAATTAATCAGTTGCTAGAGATCCTTGAGAATACTGAATGATTCGGCTTCCTCCCCACCTAAATCAATACGAGAGGAACCCAACAGTTTTGTGTGTTACATTGAAATCCCCTAAATATAGAGGACCTCAGTATTGGATGAGAAGATATAACAGTCTCGTGAGAAGTAGTATAAGTTAATCAAAAAAAGGCATGAAAATCTGTTCTTTTAGGAGAACAGTAAGCAGAAGCAAAAGAATATTGTAGTAGAAGGAAAGAAGCAAGATTTTAAGCCACAGAAACATCGAAGTTAGAAGATTCGAGATTCTCGAGACGTGTAATAGGAATGTTTATATTTACATAGGCACATACTCCAACCTTCAAACGGAAATTATAAAATAAGATATAGTTGGATATATTAAACGAGTTGAGGATGAATTCTTAGCCATCTGGGTCTCAGACAAAAGCATAAAATTAGGAGGTTTAGAGTTAGAGAAGTAGTATTCCATGGATGCAAGTTAGAGTGCAAGCATTGATGTCGGCTAAAGTTAAAAGAAAAGCACGCCTGTGCAAATCTGCCTATCATACACGCACACGCAATCACAAAAAAAAAAAAAAAAAAGGAGAAATGATGGAAAATTTATTCGTACGCTAAACCTAAATTTTAAAACGAAAAAACCCTATTTACAGCAAATATCTAAAATATGAAAATCCAGAAAGTTTAAAAACACTCACGCACTCACGAAATTGCTGATACAAAAAAAAAAAAAACTATGATCAACTAAAAAAGTAGATAAATCTGTATAAATTATTATAATGGCTGTCCAAATAGGGTAAATTTTACGCTAAAGACCAAGTTAGAGAAACGCTAAATCTAAGTTAAAAAAGAAATCGAGAAAAAAAAAACATAACTTGGTACTAGCTATCTATATCG
>JABUQX010061170.1:0-22500 GCA_015478945.1 Trachelipus rathkii
TTAAAAATCCATGTACAATAATAGTTAAAGACACCATAAAACTATTAATAAATTCACTTTTTTCTGCTTTTTGAAATAGGCATTTCAATGAAACACATTATTTTTTTCAAATGGCTGACACAAATACATACCTAAACGAGCGTGCATATTTTTAAGATTTTAACCAGCTTTAAATCATTTTTTACTAGGTATGAGTGGTAGTTTCCGCATTGAGGATGTAACACGTACTCTTTAAAGAGTTCTAGAAAATTTTGTAATTGTGAAATTTAAGAAAAAGCGTAATTTTAGAAGTTAAAATTTTTTACTCAAACAGGTTTTCACCATGTTTTATCAACTAATGAAATATTTGGTATCACCCGTATCCAAAAAGCAAATTATTTGAGGAATTCCCGTTCATTAAAAAACTTCTCTTATTCTAGAGAATACGTTAAACTGATTATATCCGAGTTAGTGACTTTATTATTGTACCTTTTGACAAATGTCGATGTCAATGAACCAAGCCATTATTCATTTTCAAATATCTTGATCAATTCTCTCTGAGAGTGAGATTAAAACTACATTTCTTAGATTAACAATAATATTCTTTTCAATAGCCATATTAGAATTTAGGATAAATCGTACTTGTGTAATGTGGTTCTAGATTTATTGGTAAATGGTGTAAACCTTATTAAGAAAAAGCAAGTTAATTCTACCGAAGATATCCACAGCCTTCTTAATATAGGCCTATAAAATCAAAAAACTGAGCAAAAATTGATTTGGGTCTAGCTGTACTTTGGTCATTTTCAACAGAACTTATTTATAAAAAACAATATTTACCAAATACCTGTTAAAATTAGGTATAATTTTTACGTGCTTTATGAAATTAACAGGTATGTTAATTGATTATATATTATATGAAATAAAAAATTATGAAATCATAATGTTTGTCACAATTCAACTGACGGTTAAACATTTTATACGTAGCTAATTTTGTTAAAAAAAAATATATCAGGATGGGTTACGGGAAGGGAAGCACCTCTTTTGCAGATTTCTTGACCAAATCTTCATCATCATAAAATACAAAAAAAATGAAATAGTTGACTACCTTTCCCAGAGTTCTCTTTTTATCCACTTTTTTTTCATTGTATCAATGTTAATTTAGAGGTTGGAAGGAGAATTACCTACAAAAATTATATTAGAATAGCTAGAAAACCCGGCCGACCCAAACCCACCTTCAGAGAGAGAGAGAGGAAAGGCACATTTTTTTTATATTAACAATACAATACTTTTTGGCTTAAATAAAAGTCAATTATTAATTTTATATTTATTTTTTAAAATTTGAAATAAAAAGTAAACTTAACCTTTCGTTGTTATTATTATTATTAATCTTCTATGTACACGTGCCTATCCATATGAAATCAATTTTGTGTTGCATCTTGTAAGGCAGCCTCCTGTGAAATTTTCTTCCTTTTCTCTCTGAATATATATAATATATATATATATATATATATATTAATTATATATAATATATATATATATTATATATATATTATTATATATTATTTATATATATAATATATTTATATTAATTATATATATAATATATATATATATATGATGTGAGAAATTTCCATTCCCACATGTATATTAAAGAGAGAGAGAGGCTTGAAAATGCAATATGTCCCATACTTGTGTATGGGAACGAAGCTCTCAAATCTCTAAAATACACATGGAAAATTACTGTAGGCAAACTGAATGCCAAATAATGCCCGCCTAAATATCTTAAAACTGTTAAATATTGTGCCAACTAATAGGAGAGGGCCAGATTTGAATGCAAGGTGTAGAAAGCGTCATCAATGCCCTACACCAGGGGGACTCCACGATGATATAGTGTGGAGGGAGGACGCGTCGAAGCGTTCTTCCCATGTATTCAAACTTATTGAATCAATTATTATAATACTAATAATAAACAACCTAAGCCATTAAATATAATAAATTATATAAATGATGTTTAGTTCATAATAAATATGTATAATAATGAAACTATATTGAATATGAAACAAAAATGAAATTGAAGAAGTGAATAAAAATAGGAAAATAACAAATGTATTCAATTTTAATATATTTAGAGAATAGTTATGATTTAAAAAAAAAACGAGGGTAATTAATTCTGATAAACACATACGATTTTCTATATATTTTTATGCAATTATTTTAATTTAACTAGTCCTAACGCTAGAGGGGGCCAAAGCGCCCTCATCATGCCGACATCTTAATCTTGAGCTGTGCTAGGGTTCTTCACATGAGGGTATGTTGTTCGCCGTGCTATTGTATGTAGTGAGCTATGGGTTGGAATAAGAGTATAGATCTGTTCATGTGGTTCAGTGGACAATGCTTAGGGGTGTGCTAGGTGTGAGAAGAATTGATAAATGAGGAATGAACGTAATTAGAGAGTTGTGTGGTGTAAGACAAGGGTAAATGGAAAGAATAAATGAAAGTATGTTGAGATTGGTTTGGTCGAAAGGATGAATGATAGGTGGTTGGTTAGCGGATGTATAAGTGGATGTGAGTTGTTCTTTTTATTAAAAAACAAATTTGAATTTATTAAAAAACGTCATCTTAAGAAGAGGAGTGAGAGAGAGGTATTAATAACATTCGATTTGAGTGCATATTTTGCAGAATTGCATTTCCATGAAACAAGAGATTGATTTATATAAGTGTCACTGATATATAATTGACGTGTATGTAAACTCAGATTTTAAGAATTACCCAAAATAAATTAAACTCGTTGAATTTCTAGGAGGAGAATCGACTTTAAGGAGATTCTAAAATTTGTGTAATGTGGAAGAATTTTAAAGCAATAAAGCGTAATTCCCTTGAGAAAGGGATGTAGACAATTTAGTATTATAGGAGTAGCGGTTTTTTCACAACACGTAATGTGAAATATTATGGTATATAAATGGAACCAAAGTATGTGGATATTGTCATTTAAAAAATACGGTCAATTAATGAGCACCTAAAAGCAATTAATGGAAAGATGCATCTTTTTTCTGCTTTTTTTGGAAATGTTGGGCATGTTCAATGAAACACACATTATTCCTTTTTCATATAGTGCTGTGAACCAATACTTAAAAAGCTGCGATTTTAGAGATTTAACCCACAATACCCATTTCAAATGGTTGAAATTTAGGAAAAATCGTACTTTTAAGAAAGTTCTAATTCTTGTAATCTTACATTGGAGACAGATTTAATGATAAACCACGCGTAATTTTAGAAGGTATAAAGTATGTGTTTACTAAAGACCACGGTTATTCACAACTAAATGCAGAATACCTTTTGGTATATAAAAACAAATATTGAAATTTTCATTAAAAAACGTCTAAGACACTCAAAACTATTAATAAATTCATCGATAATTCTGCTTTTGTTGCCCAAATATCGGGCATTGTCAAATGAACACATGGACATTATTTTTTTCAAATGCTGTAAAATTACATTATAAAACTCAACCTTTAAGATTTACTGCAAATAATGTGTGCAAATCTGTTGAAATTTAGGAAAAATCATTCGATTAAGAGTTCCTAAAATTTGTAATGTTAAAATTTAAGGAAAAAGCATAATTTTAGAGTTCTAATTTTTTATTAAAATAAAGGTTTTCACAACTAAATGAAATATTTGGTATATAAAAACAATAATTGAAATTTCAATTAAAAAACGCAACTTTTAGTCACCCAACCAACTATTAAATATAAAATTGTACTTTTCTGCTATTTGTGAAATAGCTACTCTTCATGAAAACATTATTTTTCAGAGATGTCTGAAAATACCGGTTTAAAAACTCAAGTTTTTAAAGATATTCTTACCAATAATTTCAGAGTGTGTGAATTTTTAGGAAAAATCGTTTTGATTAAGATGTTATTCTAAATTTGTATGTGAAATTTAAGGAAAAGCAGGTAATTTAGAAAGTGGTTTTCTTGTATTGAAATACAGAGTTTTGCACAACTAATGAAAATATGTCTGGTGAACTAAATTTAAATCATATATTTATCTCGAAAATTTCCATTAAAAACCCTACGTTCTATTTAATAGAAATCTCTAGGAAACTTTCAATTAATATTTCTTCAATTTCACTTTTCCTGCTTCTGCTTTTGAAATATAGCTATTTTTCAAATGAAATCACATTATTTGTTCAATGCCATGTAGAAAATAGCAGCTGGTAAAAACATCAACTTCTTACAGATTTACATATAATTTCAAATGTTGAAACTTACCCGCGAAAAACTCGTAAACTTATTTAAGTAGTTTTTAAATATTGTAGAGGTTAAATTAAGAAAGCGGTAAGGATTTTAGAAGTGTAAAGGTATTAGATTTTAGTTAAAATAACTATGGTCTCTTCACACTAAATTTGGAAAGATTTTGGTATACAAAATTCTATTTACGAAATATCGATAATTTATAAAAAATCGCATCAATTTTAATAACAGACCCTATAGATTATTAATAAAATCGCTTTTTCTGCTTTTTGAAATTGCAATTTCAAATGAAACACATTATTTTTTCAAATGCTGAATAATACCGTTAAAAACTTAACAACTTTTATAGAATAAACAATAATATAATTTCAATATGGGTTTGAAATATTTGGAAAAAATGCGTTTGTTGCAAATAGTTCTAATATTTATGTGCAACTTGCTAATTTTGTAATAGCTCAAATAGCGTATATTTTTAGATAGCTTAAAGTAGTTTAATCTATAAAAGATGTTTTCCCAATAATAATGTCATCTTTGAAATTGTAAAATATAAATATATCGAAACTTAGTTAAAAACTGTCAATTTAAGAACACCCTAAACAATTAATAAATAATTTTTTATGTTCTTTGAAATTGCATTCAATGACACATTATGTGGTTGTTTGTCAATTGAGCGTTAATAATATCCTGTTAAAAAACTCAATTTTAAGATTTTATCCTGTATATTATGACTGGCGAAATTGGGTGAGAAATAATCGAGAGAGTACTTTTAAGAGTTCTAAATTTGGTAATGTGAAAAATTTAAGAAAACGTAATTTTAGAAGTTAAATTTTTTGTACTAAACAGGTTTTCACAACTAATGAAATATTTGGTAATATAAAATTATATGAAATTATGGCTTTGCGAGGGATCTTAAGAAACGTCAAGTATAAGTCAGAGGTCCTAGATACTATTATAGTAGTGGATATAATTGCACCACTTTTGCGTAGCTTTTTGAAATAGGCCAAGTATACAGGGATGTAACTAACACATTATTGTGGTGTTCAAAGATGCTGAAAAAACATTATAATAAATCTTTTCATTATATTAAGAATTACCAAATAATTTCAATTATTGAAATTAGAGTTTCATAAATCGTACTTTTAAGAAGTTTTTATTATGTAAAAATTTAGAAAAAGCGTAATTTTTAGAAGTTATAATTTTTTTAATAGATTAATACAGGTTTTTCACTACTTAATGAATATTTGGTATTCATATAAACAAAATACTTGAAGATGTCATTTAAAGAATATGCGTGTTTCGATTATTTAGAGAGGAACCACTAGGTGATTAGACATATATTAAAAGTTTAGCTTTTTGACTGCCTTATGTTTGAGAAATATGGATCTTCAATGGAAACTAGCTATTGTGAGTTGGTTGTTTGTCAAGTAGCTGAAATGAATTGTAAGCCTCTGTTGGGTGTATAGTCTGTGATAAAGTGGTAGGGAAATACGTCAGGATTTTAAAGAATTTCGCCTAATTAATTCATAATGTAATTGAATAGGTATTTAGAAAACTGGTACCTCTAAATTTGTAATGTGAAAAAACCTGTTTAGTACAATAAAATTTTAACTTATCTAAAATTTCGCTATGTCTTTATTCTTTATAATTTTCACATTACAAATTAGACTCTTAAAAAGTTACGATTTTTCCTAATATGTTCAACATTCCGATATTAGTTTGATAAATTTTTGTGAAAATGTAGTTTTTTTAAACGGTATTGGTTAGAGCAGATTAGTAATAAAATGGTATGTGTTCATTGAAATGCACGATATTTTCAATAGAAGCGAGAAAAGAAGATTTATTAAATTTGGTGAGGATTGTGTGAGGGGTCTTTAATTGACGTTTTTTATGAAATTTCAATATTGTATATATGCCAATCATTGGTCAATTAGTTGGTGTGAAGATAACCATGATAGTGTTGGAATAAATAAATTTATATGAAACCATCTAATTACGACACTGTTTAGATTATAATTTTGATCCCATATAATTTTAAGAACCACTGTTATATAAAGTACGTATTGTTCCCTAAATTTCACATTTGAAATTATTTGGTTATTCTTGAGAAATTGAATTTATTACAGCCTGTCACCTTTTGAGCATGGTTGTGGTAGATTATAGATTTAATAGATAATGTGGGTTTCATTGGAGAGATGCTAATTTCAAAAGCAGAAAAGTGGAGATTATAATAGTTTCACGGTGTCTTAAAAGTTAACGGTCTTTTTTAATGTAATATTGTCAATATCTTGTATGTATTATTACATTATTTTTATATAGTTGTTGAAAACCTGTTTAAGTAAAATTTTAACATTCTTAAAATTATAACGCTTTTATTATACATTTTTCACATTGACAATTTGACTCTAAGTATCTGAGTATAGTCCAAATATTCCAACATTTGAAATTATTTGTAAATCTTAAAATATTGTATTTTAACGGTATTTTCAGCATATCTGAAAAAAAGGAGGGAGTGGATGTTTCTCATTTGAACCATGCGAATGTTCAAATAAGCAGAAAAAAGAGTTTTAGTTTAAACTGAGTATTAGGTGACTATAATTGCGTTTTTTTAATGCAAATTTCAATTATTTTTGGTTGTTATTGAGTGATTGAGAGCCGTGAGAATATGGTGTCATTAGTTGATGAAAACCTGATATTAATAAAGAAATTTTAATTCTAAATTACGCTTGGGTGGAGTGTAGGCTTCTATTCTATAATGTGTGTGCACAGTGACAAATTTAAGAACTCCTTAAAAGTACGAGCTTGTTTCCTGAAGGAGTATCTTTTTCAATCAGTTTAAAAGTTTATGTGGGATAAATCTTAATTGTATGTGTTTTTTTAACGGAATTTTTCACGTTTGAAAAAATAATGTGTTTCTATGAAATGTGTTGCTCTGTTTCAATAAAGCAGACACTGGATAATTTAGTTAATTAGGTATTTAGGTTGTTTAACCTTGATCGTGTTGTTTCTTTTCTAAATATGAAATTACAAATATTTGTTTTTATATACACAAATATTTCATTTCTAGTGCTCATTTCACTGGATTTATCATTCCTGTTTTAATTCTAACAAAAATTTAACTTCTAACTTACGCACTTATTTTCATACTTTTTTTCAACATACAGATTTTAGACTCTTAAAAGTTACGAATTTATCCCTTTATATTATTTTTACCAATCTATTCCTGAAATTATTTGGTTAACTCTTAAATTGCAGGTTTTTTAACGGTATTTTCAGCATTTGAAAATAATGTGTTTCATTGAAAATGCAATTTCAAAAAGCAGAAGAAGAGGAATTTATTTAATCTAATTTAGGTGTCTTAAAGTTGACGTTTTTTAAAATGAATTTCAATATCTGTTTTTTTATATAACCAATATTTCTTAGTTGTGAAAACCTGTTTTATAAAAAATTTAACTTCTAAAATTACGCTTTTTCTTAAATTTTCACATTACAAATTTAGAACTCTTAAAAGTACGATTTTCCCTAAATTTAAACATTTGAAATTATTTGGTAAAATCTTAAAATTGAGTTTTTTAAAGGTTACTTTCAGCATTTGAAAAAAATAATGTGTTTCATTGAAAATGCTATTTCAAAAAAGCAGAAAAGTGTGAATTTATTAATAGTTTAGGTGTCTAATCATCAGTCTCTCTTTTAATGAAATTTGAGGATATGGATTCTTATATACCAAATAATTCTCCATTAGTTGTTGAAACTGCTCTTTAATAAACAATTTTAACTTCTAAAATTAACCTCGATATTTTACATTAAATTTTCACATTTACCAAATTTGAAACTTCTAAAAGTAACGTATTTTAGATCCTAAACTCGTTCAACATTTGACCAATTATTTGTCGCTAAGATTCTATAATTGAGTTTTCTTTTTAGCAGGTCTTGATCTTTCAGACTTTGCCATTAATATAATGTGACCCGTTCAATCCTGATTGCTATTTTCCACCATACAGCTTGAAAAGTGCGAAATTTATTATAGTTTTTTATCAAGAAGGTCAAAGATTAAAGGTTTTTAATGAAATTCACCATATTTCTCTGTTATTTTTATATCACCAAATATTTATTATCTTTCTGTTAAACAATGCGTGATTCCTAATAAAGAAAATCATAACATTTTAAAATTACGCTTTAACTTAAAATTTTCACAATTACAAATTTAGAAATCTTAAAAAGTACGATTTTTCCTAATTTCATCATTTGAAATTATTTGTAAAATCTTAATTGATTTTTAACGGTATTCTCTATTAAGCATTTGAAAAAATAATGTGTTTCATAGAAATCAATTTCATAAAATGGAGCAAAAGTGAAATTGCTATTAATTGTTTTCAGATTTGTCTTAAATTGAAGTTTTTTACATGAAATTTCACTATTTGTTTTTATAACCAAATATTTCATTAGTTTTGAAAACCTGTTTTATAATAAAAAAATTTAATACTTCTAAAATTAACACTTTTTCCTTAAAATTTTCACAATTACAAATTTAGAACTTTTAAAAGTAACGATTTTTCCTAAATTTCCAAACATTTTAAATTATTTGGTTAACCTTAAAATTGAGTTTTTAACGGTATTTTCAGCATTTGAAAAAATAATGTGTTTCATTGAAATGCAATTTCAAAAAGAAATAAAAGAGAATTTATTAAATTGTTTTAGGTGTCTTAAATTGATCGTTTTTTTTTTAAATTTCAATATTTGTTTTTATATACCAAATATTTCATTAGTTGTGAAAACCTGTTTTAATAAAAAATTTTAACTTCTAAAATTTCGCTTTTTCTTAAATTTTCACATTACAAATATAGAACTCTTAAAAGTACGATTTTTCCTAAATTTCAACATTTGAAATTATTTGTTAAATCTTAAATGGAGTTTATTTTAAAACGGTATTTTCTGCTTTGAAAAACATAATGTGTTTCATTGAAATGCAATTTCAAAAAGCAGAAAAGCGAATTTGTTAATAGTTTTAGGTGTCTTAAATTGACGTTTTTTAATGAAATTTCAATATTTGCTCTTATTATATACCAAAATATTTAATTAGTTGCTGAAACCTGTTTTAATAAAAAAATATTTAACTTCTAAAAATTTACGCTTTTTTCTTAAATTTCACATACTATACCCATTTAAGATACCTAAAAAATGTTATCAGATTTTTGGTTCTTCCTATTTCATCTATTTGAAATTGATTTGGTTAATCGCATGTGGTAATTTTATTATCATGTATTCCCTGTCAGCATTTGAAAAAATAATGTGTTTCATTGAAATGCCATTATAAGTTCTCAAAATTTCTGATAAAAGTGATTTATTTATATGTTTAGAAATTGTCTTAAATTTGATCACGTTTTTAATGAAATTTCATTATTTGTATTTTGGTATAAAATTGAAATTGTATTACTTTGGATAAAAGTTAATCAAAGAAGAGAATTTAAATTCTTAAATTAAACGCTTTTATCTTAAAAACAATATTACCTAGAAAATTATCCTGTTTCAACCATTATTAATAAGTATTATCTGTATATTTTTCCTAATATATTTCATTATTTGGTTAATCTTACTTAAAATTGAGTTTTTAATCGGTATTTTCAGCATTTGAAAAAAATATGTGTTTCATTGAAATGAAATGTTTTTTCAAAAAGCAGAAAAGAAGATTTATTAATTGTTTTAGGTTTCTTATATTGACGTTTTTTAATGAATATTGAATCAGATATATTGTTTTTTAATATACAAATATATTCATGTCTATGATGAAAATCCTTGTTTTTTAAATAAAATTATTATTAACTTCTATAAATAGAGCTTTTTTACTTAAATTCGACATCTTACTATCCTTTCAATTTATGCACACTCATTAAATGTTTACGCATTTTTCCTAATTTCAACTTTTGAAATGGTTTGGTTAATTCCTTCTAAATCTATTTTGTCAAGCACCTTAGGGCCTCGTTAGCATTAGGACTTTAATCGATAGATGTGTTTCATTGAGTAGATGCATAGACTTCAAAAGGACAGATAAAGCGAAATCTATTAATAGTTTTAGGTGTCTTAAACTTGACGTTGGGTTAATGAAATATTCGATAAGGTCTATGTTTTTTATATTACCAAATAGTAATCATTAGTTTTGAAACCTGTTTTAATAAAAAATTACGCTTTTTCTTACGCTCTATATTCTATAAAAACTTCACATTACAAATTTAAACTCTTAAAAGTAGTACGATTTTTCCCTAAATTTCATTATTGGTTAATCTTAAAATGAGTTTTTAACGGTATTTTCCACATTTGAAAAAATGTGTTTCATTGAAGTGCAATTTCAAAAAAGCAGAAAAAAAAGAATTTTACTAATTGTTTAGAGAGGTGATACGTTTAAATTGACGTTGCTTAACGATTTTCAATATTTTGTGGTTGGATGCATTTAACCAAATCATTCATCTAGTTGTGGAAACCCCTCGTCTCTTAAATATATACCTAGATATTTTAACTCCCATAAAATTACGCCATTTTTTTTTAAGGATTTCACATTACAGCAATCTTAAGGAACTTCCTCTAAAGGAGCCAGTGTTACTGCCTAATTATACAAACTCTAATTTAAAACTTATATTGGGTAAATCTTAAAAATTGAGTTTCTTAACGGTGGACTTTTTTCAGCAATTTGAAGAAGATTAATATGTTTTCATTGCATGCAATTTCCAAAAAAGCAGAAAAGAGTAATTTATTAATTGTTTTAGTGTCTTAAATTGACGTTTTTAATGAAATTTCCAATATTTGTTTTTATATACCCAAATATCAATGGTTGTGAAAACCTGTTTTATAAAAATTTTAAACTTCTTAAATAACGCTTTTTCTTAAATTTCCTTCATAATACAAATTTTAGACACTCTTAAAGGAGGAATTGTATTTTCTCTCCAAATTTCACACACTTTGTGTAGAATTAATTTGGTAAATTCTTAAGAGAGTGTCGAGAGTGTTTAACGGTATATTGCAGCATGTTGATAAAATAATGTTGTTTCAAATTGCAAATCGCGTTGCTGCACGATTGTGGTCAAAAAGCAGAAAGTAAATTTAACTTAAATGCCTGTTAATAAGGAATGTCTAAATTCGACGTTTTTTCTACCATGTCCAATTTTCAATATTTGTTGCGAAGATATCAAATAATTTTAATTAGTTTTGAAAACCTGTTCCGAGTAACGACAGACTCAATAATACAATTAAGGAATTTACTTCACAATTTCAAATTCAACTATAATCATTTAGAACTTGGTAATATATGTACGATTTTTCCCCTAAACTTTTTCAACATCTTTCTGCAGAATCTATTTGGTACCAATTCTTAACACTTGAGTTCTCTATACTGGTCCATTTCTTTCTAGATCACTTTGGTGAAAAATATAATACGTGTTTTCATTGAGAATGCAATTTCAAAATACCAGCAAGCAAAGAGAATTTTATTTCATATATGAATTTACCTCGTGTCTTAATTCGATGCAGTATTTGTTTTAATGCACATTCACTCAATATTTGTTTTCTTATGGGTCACAACAATAATATTTCCTACAGTTTGTGCACCAAGAACTGTTATTTATACCAAAAATTTTAACTTACTAAATTAACGCTTTCTGTTATCGTTAAATCCTTTCACATTCACATCACATATTTATGCTCAAACTCTTGAAAAGTACATATTCTCTATTTCAAAAACATATTATGAAATTTATTTCGGTTTCCATCTTTTAAAATTGAGTTTTTATTACTCGCTCCTCATTTTCAGCATTTTGACACAAAAATAAATGTGTTTCATTGAATGCAATTAATCAAAAGCTGATAAAGTGATAATTTATTATAGTCCTTTAGATGTCTCAAATTGATCGTTTTTTTAATGAAATTTTAAATATTTGTTTTTATATACCAAAATATTTCATTAGTTTTTTGCATAATGATCGTTCTAATAAAAATTTAACTCTCACTTACATTCTAAATTATACGCTTTTTCTAATTTTTCAACGATTCATACATAATTTTAGACTCTTAAAAGTACGATTTTTCCTAAATTTCAGTCTCTTATTATATTTATTTAATCTTTTCACTAAAATTTGAGTTTCTTACCACCTGGGTAATTATTGCAGCATTTGCACTAAATAATGTGCCTTGATCATATCTGAACCATGCATATTTGTAACCAGCAGAAAAGATCTTGTAAGATAATTTTATACTTTGTTTTTTATGGTTACTGTTAACGTTCTTCTTCTTTGATTCTTATATATTTGTTTTTATTAAGTCGTCTTCCTTAGTACTTATCTAAATAGTGATCGCAAATTCTGAATCTTCGTACTCGAAAACCTATAAATCAATACCTCGTTTACCTCTCTATCTTAAGTAGAACCACCGTGGTCGCTTGAAAGTGTTGGCAACATATCATGCGAAACCGCAGATTTTTTCTGAATTTGAAAACGCTCCGATATGACGAATTTAATTTTTTTTTTGGCTTATCACACGTTTCCATTGAATGACAATCTCTCAAAAACCGCCTCATGCCAATAAAGGAGCACCATTTCAATTAATTGTTTTAGGTGTCTTAAAATGGACGTTTTTTAATGAAATTTTCAATACCTTCCTCGCCTTCTTTGACTATATCTCCCGTTCTTCTATCAAATATTCTCCACACTGTTCTTAGCTGAAAACCTGTTTTAAATAAAAAAATTTATTTCTAAAATTACGCTTTTTCTTTAAATTTTCACATTACAAATTTAGAACTCTTAAAAGTACGACTTTTATCTCTATAATTTTTCATTTACCCAGTATCTGCGTTTGATTACAGTGCATGTCTTATACACCACTTTGCCATAGTCTTTTAACTGTCGTACTCTGAGGGATTTCAGCGAGTGTGAGACCATACCATACCATGTGTTTCATTGCAACACTCGATTTCAAAAATGCAGAAAGAGATACTTATATCCTAATCTTGTGGTATTTTACGCGTAGCTTAAACTGTTGTTGATTCTTTTTTAATGAAATTTCAATATTTTGCTCCTATATACTCTTAATATACTTTCTACATCAATACTTTCAACTCTAGTTCGTGGAACAAATATCTCCTTTTTAATCTAACACAATATTTTAAATCCTTTTCACATTTCTCCCGCTTTTTCGTTTTTCGTCTCACACACTCTCACCCAATTATTATAACCGCATACTCTTATAAAGTACGAGATTTTTCCGTAAATTGTCATACATTTGAAAATATTGTGTATAATTCTTAAAATGTGAGTTTTTAACGGTATTTTCTGCATTTGAAAAAATAAATGTGGTTTCATTGAAATGCAATTTCCAAAAACGAAACAGCGAATTGTGTTAATAGTTTTAAGGTGATTCTTAAATGCTCACGCCTATTTTTTAATGTAAACTATTTTCTACACCTATTCATTGATTTTTTAATAATCACCCAAAATTTCCTATCTTGAGGTCTGAATATGAAAACTCTGTTATTTTATAAATAAAAATTATTTAATCAATCTCTAAAATTTTAACGTCATTTTTCTTAAAATTTTCACATTACAAAAATTTAGAACTCTTAAAAAGTTTACGAAATTTATTTTCCTTTTATATTATTATATATATTATATATATATATTTTATATATTTTTGTTTTTGGCCCGAGGGCGTGGCCGCCGACAGGCCCAGATATTCGTCAATTGTTGATGACATTGAAAACCGAAATAGTCATATTGGTTACACAATAGTAGTCAAAAAGTTTAACTTTTAGCACTTTTTCATTATTATGATTTTTAATTTTAAAATAAAAGTTAACTCTAACATTAAATGAAATATACTCCAATCTGGTAAAAATGAAAATTTTATTTTTAGCTACTGACATTGGGTTCGAGAAAATTAATCAAAATCATAAGGGCATATGAGAGTGTAGAAACATTAAAATTTCTCAAAAAATGTTACAAGCATAAATATGTACAGTTATATTCATGAAAACCTATAGCGTTCAATTCTTACCCCAACTTCCCCTACTCACCTACGGTCTTTTCGAAACTTGGCATGCATGAGCCAGTCACTTACAGCCTCCCTTACTTCTGTCTCTTTTGTCGTATTGAAAGTTTGAACGCAAATCTCTGAAAATGTACAAACATCGAGTAAGAAAATGAAGTTGTATTTCGGAAAAATTTAAGTAACACAAACACAAAACTGACAAGCAAAGATGCTGCTGCTACTGTATTACAGAAAATACAAAATGTAAGAAGGAAGGCTTCTTAGTAAAACACTATGCATGGAAACCATGGTTTGCAAACCTTATTTAGAAAACTTAGGGCATTTTCAAGAACAAGGAAATAACTTAAGGACTTTCTGCAGTTTATAAATTGAAAAATTAATTTAAAAAAACAAAAACATAACGCGTTCGTAAAATTCAAGACTGAAATAAAAAAAGTAAAATACAACTATGGCTTTTTCAAGGATGTCTGTGTACGCATTTTCGATACTCTTTCATAGATTCACTCTAAAGAAATTAGAAATACTTACCTAAAATTAATTTGTAAATCTCAGTCTTTTCGAATGACTGTTTTAGCATTCCGTTTTTGAATACTTTTCCTGTTAAGGAATACCTCTCTGCAGCATCATCTACCAAAAGTTTTTTGAGAATATTGCATGCAAGACCTTTTGAATCTCTTCCTCCAAAGGCATCAAGTATTTTCATCTGGAATAAGAAATAATCAATAATAATAATATAATTTAATAATAATATAATAATAATAATAATAATAATAATAATAATAATAATAATAATAATAATATTAATATTAATATTTTTTTTCTTCTTTTTTTTTTTGAGTGGATGTACAGGGATCTCCACAGCACACCAAGAATGTGGCTAGACCGTGTTAGCAAACTACGACAGGGACACCTAAGAAACGAAAGAGGAACAAGGCTGAGATGGTTGGATCTTATACAAGATGTTCAGTTGAGGAAGTTAAAAATACGATCACTACGAAAATGAGATGATTCGAATAAGATGTGCTGAAGGCGATGCTGAAGAGGTATAGTTAGCACGATAGGAACTTGCTTCAAAGGGTCGAGATGGCAACGCATTCCACAAGAGATGAAAGACAGTGAGAGGACAACTGGAGGAGCAACAATGGGCAGATCGGGGGACCCCCCGTGAATAAGAAATCCCTTTGGGTGAGATTTGTATGCCGACGACGCAAACGAGCCAGAACCCCTCCAGGAGGCGACTTTCCTACGAGATGAAGACCACCGGCCAAGAACGGGTTTCGAAGTTTGGCGCCACGAGCATCCTCCGCCCAACATGACTGCCAGCCAGAGAGGAAGCCCCGACAAAAAAGGGGGGGAAAAAAATTAAATATTGCGAGCAAAAAGAATCCAAAGATTGTTGAAAACGGTTCAAGAATGCCTGTAGCCTCCGCCCATGTCACAGTCACCTACAGGAACGTTTACAAGATTTTAATTTAGTTGTAATTTTAAGCACTTTGAAAAAACTAATACTACTGAAGAGGTTTCTGATGAAATGAAAGCTATCGTATAAATATTCTCTTTCAACGTGCACGTGCCTTATAAAGTTAATTTTTCTACTGTTTTAATAGATATTTTTTAAATGTAATCTATTAGTAAGTGCAATAGTATGTGTAAAAGTTTTTACTACAACAAAGTTTGCATAAAACCAAGGGTTAAACTAATTATAATATATATATAATAATATATCTATTATTATATATACTATATATTATATATATATATATATATATTATGTAGGAAAAGGAATTAATTTTATATTTATCTACATATATTATTTTTTTCTTATGCAATTTGAAACTTTACATTCATAAATAAAAATTTATTTAGAAGACATAATATAGAAATAATAATATCAAATACGTGGAACTGATAAAAGAATAAAAAATCAGGTAGGTTAAAATAGCAAGTACTTGGCAGTACCAAGCACAGTAATACAAAGGCTTAAGACGAGTACAAGTACAAGTACACTGGTTTTAGAAACTGCAAAGTAAGTATATAAAAGTGTATTTAAAGTAAAGTAAAGTATTATCGTGAACCCAAGACTGATATAATATATATTTAATATATATTATATATATATATATTATATATATATATATAATTATATATTATATATATATATATATATTATATATTATATATCTATATATTTATATATATATATATATATATAATATATATTATATATATATATATATATATATATATATATATATATATATGATATAATATATTATATATGGTAATATATATATATATATATATATATATATATATATATTATATTATTATATATATATATTATAATATATATATATATTATATATATATATTATATATATATATTTTAAAGGTTTGTTCTCATGTCTTAGCTTAGAGATAAGAAAAACAAAATAATACCAGTTTTTTTTTTAAGGAGAGTTTTCTGACAATTTTTCATTGAGTTTGATGAAATCGTCTATCCCTAGCGGAATGGAAGAAATTAAATTACATTCTTCACTTTTTTGCATCTGTTGATCTGGAAGTTGAATCAACAAAGTGTCCAATTTTGAATTGAGTTTCTCTATGCCAGTTAGTATTTCTGTTAGAACAACATCAGACACAGATTTTTGATAAATGTTCGTGCGTTTGATGACGCAATTGCATTCTGAAACAAATTAAGTTATGAAAGTTATAATAAAAAGTGACAAGAATTAATACATAATTTATCAAATTCTTTGTAAAAAAAATAAATCACCAATTTTTAAAAATGTATAAAAAATTACTGGAGGCCTCCACTGAATCTACATCTTATCATTTGAAAGTGGATTTTAAGCCATAATAAAATAAAAAATTGAAAATGAGCATTTCGGTAGCCAAATAAGTTAACATATCTAAGTAATGATTATTAAAAATTACCTTTGATTGGAGATTTGACTGTAATGCAAGTGATGTTCTCTTTATTACTGAGCATTTTAGACTGTAGAATCATTTTTTGAGGAGTTTCAAGAATGGGTGAATGAGATATGCAACTGCTGGTTTGAGGAACATCTTGAGCAGTAAGTTCAACTAATTACAAATACAATTTATTAATTGTGTATAATATGCAATTTCAATAGGATACACACTTAAGAGATTTATGTATAACAATATTAGAGAGAGACAATATGTCTGTAATACCACACTTTTAATATACTTTACAAGTTGGGTATAAATATACCTTGTGTATTCGATTTATGAATAATTGATGTGTTGATGTCCCTCACTTTAAAAGATGAATCAGGAGTAGGTGGAGGAGGAGGAGGATAGGAATCGATTGCAATTTTCATTTGGGTTCCTGCAAGAATCTCATCTTCTTCACTACTAGATTGTTCTCCAAGGCGGCGTACGTATTTCATTTTTCTTTTGTGGGGCCTGGTGCATTCGCCCTCTGATTCCAAATTTGATGTATCTTCAGCTTCACGAAGACGGTTTCTGGCAGCATGATAGTGAGCTAAGGAAATAAAATTTCATCTTAGAGAATAAGGCAATATTTAATAAAAAGTATTAGTATATTATTTTGGAAGGTGTAATGAAGTTAACAACTTAAAATGCTTTTTTAATATATATTAATATAAATATTTTAATATTTAATATATTAGTATATATATATATCTATATATAATATAATTTATTATATAATTATAATTATATATATATATATTTATATATATTAGATATATATATATATTTTTTTATTATTATATATATATATATATATATATATATTTATATTATAATATATATATATATATATATATTTTATTATATATATTTATGTATATTTATATATATATTTATATATTATTATATATATATATATATATTAATATAGTATTTTATTATATTATATATCATATATATATATTATAATAGTATATAGTTTATAGTGATGATTTGGGTTTGTGTGTGCGAATCTGGAAGAGAGCTTGTTGAATGTCGGTTGGGTAGAAGTTTGGCAGGTGTGTAAAAGGAGGGGTTGTAAAGTAAACACGTAGATGTAGGTTATGGTTGTGACTTTGTAAGTGAGGACAGTCCTCAGTGTGAAGTTATGTTAGATGGTGAGCAGCTGGAACAAGTGTCTGAGTTTAAGTATTTAGGATATATTTTTAGCATGAAAGGAACAGGATGATGCAGAGTGTTATGTAGGAAAGTGAATTGGCAGGAAACATGGTGGTTTGGTACATAATCGTTGTTGGATGTAAATGACTAAGTCTTCATGTGCTACGGGAACTTATATGAGGTAAATGTCGTACCTGTGTCAATGTATAGTAGTAGACTATGGTCTGGATAAAGAGGTATAGATCTAAGGCAAATGTGATTTCAGATGGACAATTTAGGGGCCTGTTAGGTGTGAGAAGAAATTGATAAAATGAGGATTGAACATATTAGCGAGTTGTGTGTGTGAAGAAAGGAGTAATGAAGATAAATGAAAATTTGTTGGAGGAGGGTTTGTCATGTGGAAAGGACCTGATGATAGTCGGTTGGTTAAGCAGATGTACAGTAGTGACTGTGTCAGGGAATCGACCGGCTGGTGACTGAAGGAAAGTGGAATTGAGTCAGTACAGGGAATGCCAGACGGAAGACAAGGAAATGTGAGTTTGGGCAGAGGGAGAAGAAAGGTGCATATAGGAGAATGGCGGTTTTGTGAGGGGGTATAGTTGCGGCTCACTTGGCCCAAAGGATAAACCCTGCATTGACGAGATGCATATGTGAGGGTCCGACGTGGGCGGTCGCATTTCGTAAGCCTAGGTGGATTTACTGACTGCGACGAGTTCTCACTAATCGGTATAAAGGGTGGTAAGGTTATGCTTTCTTTTCTACTTGCGTCATATTCTTCTACTTCTTTTGTTTCCAAGTGCATGCTCACCCTACCCCAGTGTTTGGCAGAGAGAAATGTGGAATGATATATTATATTATTAATTATATTTATTATATATATTAAATATATTATATTATTATATATATTATGTAATATATATATATATATAATATTATATATATTATTTTATATATATAATTATATCTATATATATATATTATATATATATATATATATACTTTATATCTATATTATATATATATATTATTTATTATATATATATAATATATAGAGGTATATATATATTATATATATATATATATTATATAATATTATATATATATATAGTATTATATTATATATATATATATTTATTATATATTATATATAGTATTATATATTATATTATATAATATATATATATATAGTATATTATATAATATATATATCCATATATGTATTATATATAATATATTTATTTTATATATATATATATATATATAAATATATGATAATATATATATAGTATATATATATATACATATATAATAGTTATTATATGTATATATTTATATATATATTATAAAAATGAAAATGAATCACTATTTTTTAAATGTTTTTTTTTTTCAAATGTATAATATACATATATTTGAAAAAAAAAACATTCAAAGGAATAGTTATTTCATTTTTTGCATTTATATATAGTATATAGTTATATTATATTATATTTATATATAAAATATTTATATAAATATATATATGATTATATAGCATGTTTGAAGCAAGTACAGGCATAATCTTATCCCAGCAGTGAAAAGCAATCCTTTACTGACACTCAAGTAAGCCCAGTTTTGGGCAAGGCCATTTAATGAAATGGCATGCTTTACAATGCCATTCTTGTAAATGCCTGCCCATGGCATTTGCCCAGCGTAATCACTATTATATATATTATATATATATATATATATATATTATATGTTTAATATATAATATATATATATTAAATATTCTTTATATATATATATAATATAATATCATATATAATATAATATAATATAATATAATATATTAATTATATATATAATATAATACTAGAAATAGATACAGTATTAACTCACAATTCTTTAAACCTAACTGGGTTTCAGCGCCAATTGTTGCTTGGAGCTTGTCTGGAAATCAGTAGCTTATTTTTTCTCCCTTCAGAGATAACGTTTGGGTAAAAACAAGTCTTTTTATCGTAGTTGATCCAGTTTGTTGAAACAATAGCTGGAGCATCATTTTCCTCCGTAAAGAGCACAATGGCAAATTCCATTTTTTATTTAAATATCTATAAATTTTACAATTCTCTGTAGAATAAATTGGAAAAGAGTAATAGTGGAAAGGCAACTTGCTTATTTATCATCAAAAGAACTGTTGTAAAAGCTGCAATTCTCAAAAAAATTACCTACAAATAAAACATCTTTTGAGAGTTATGAGAAAACACCATATTTTCAACCACAACACTCCCACATTTCAAGGAGCAATAATTAAGAATTAGAATATGCTGTTAAAATATTATAGCAGAAAAACTGAATACAAGAATATTGTTTGGTTGCATGTAAACTTGGAAGAAGAGTGCCTCTAAAGTAAGATTTGGAAGTACTAGGAAATTACAATTAAAAGTTAATTTTGAAAGAAGATATGAATTTCAAAATATCCTTTCAATTAACCTATTAACTTAATTTGAAAATAATCTAACAAGAGTGTAACAGAGGAAAGGCGACTTGCTTATCATCAAAAGGAAGCAAAACCATTTTCCCTACAATATCAGTAGATGGCCTTTCTTGAAGAGCGGATAAATTAGAAACTTTATATATACCTAAAATAGAACTGTCTATTAAAGGCCTGTCGTAAAAATTGCATTTTTCCAAAAATTCCCTACAAAGGATAACCATCTCTTTAGAGTTATGAGAAAACACTATATTTTCAACCACAACAACACTCCCACATTTCAAGGAGCAACAAGAATTTGGATATGTTGTTAAAATATCATAAGAGGAAAACTGAATACATGAATATTGTTTGGTTTCATCTGAACTTGGAAGAAGAGGGCCTCTAAAGTGAGATTTGCAAAAACTAGGAAAATTACAATCAGAAGTTAATTTTGAAGTAAAATATGAATCTGATAACATCTTTTCATTTAACCTATTAATAACCTGCTGCAATGGCTTATCTCCTTTTCGGACCATTCTCTTAAAAGACTGTAGAAAGTTCTCAAAGGGAAATGCACTTGATAAATCAAGAGGACCAAAATCTTTGATACTATCTGCAAGGTGTATCAGGCCATGCATATTGTGGGTTAAATATTGTTGCCCATACAAATTCATAGTTGTGGTAACAAAATGCTTTAACAGATTTTTTGCATATTTGCAGTACTCATCAATTGTACAAAATGTTGGACTAAGAAGAATGAAAACTGAAATAGATAAACTTAAAAAGTGATCATACAATGACTGGTACTGCTTTTTAAATACTTTTTTTAGAACAACAGGCCCAGTATACAGCAAGAATTGTCTAAACTCTGTTGCCTTCCATCGTTTAATTTCATCCAAAGCACGAGGCTTCCTATTGAATTCCATAGGCATACTATTTTTTAATAAAATTAGCTCAGTAGATATCATGTTGATGATTCGAGTTGGCAACTTTTTAGGAACTGCCCCAAAAATCCATAAATAGAGGAGACTACGAACAACCCCAAGACAAACTAAGTGCATATAGTCAAGAGGAAAACATCTCATAAAATCAAGTCCTGGAATTGTGGTAAGCAATGTTTCACCAGTATGAAAATCTTCATCATCTCGTCTCAAGAAGGATTCATTAGTCCTTCCGACAGCATCACATTCTGGAAAAGTCATGCGATTGTTTATCCATACTCCTGGTTGTATACACTTTGTACATGAACTATAACCTGCATGACCTTTAATATTTAACAAAAATGATTTTGCCGGACCATCACAAATAAATCCTTTAACTGATATAGACAAAGATTTGCCATCTATGTTAAGTCCTTGCCTCATTAAAATTTTTATTTCATTAACAAATTCCCTTAAATAAGATGCACAACTTTTTGGTTTACCCTTACCACAGTAAACACCAATTGGAAACACAACCGATTTTATAGAGGGAACATTAGCTACCATACCTAAAATAGGCCAAAGGTCAGTGGAGCTGCTTTTGAAAAGAGGCAAACCATCAATATTAAGAACTAGCTGAATATTTGATATATTTTCTTTTACATTCTTCCAAATCCTTCTTAACACTCTTTCTAACCCTATATGTGAATAATGACCTGGCTCAACAGACACCATAGGAATACAAGGTGGAGTA
>JABUQX010061170.1:30000-40000 GCA_015478945.1 Trachelipus rathkii
ATATATATATATATAATATATATATATATATAGTATCCTAAATTATAACTGTAGAGAGACGGTGTCGCATTGAAAGCTCGCGCTTTCGAATCCTTAGTTCGGATTCCTAGGTAGAAATTATATAAAGAAGTTCCCCTCCTTGAATAAGGGCTAATGCCCGTGAGGTTTGAACTTTGGTAAAAAATATTTATAATAAACAATTATAAATATATATATATATATATATATAATATACGTAATATATATATATATTTATATATATATAATATATAATATATATATATATATATCATATTATAATGAAAATTTCCAATTTAAAACCATATAAATTCACAACTTTAAATAAACAATCATAACTAAACAACTAATGTGATATTTCTAAAACATTAATTTACAGTTAAAAACGCTAAGGTATCGTCAGTCAAAAAAAGTAAAATGAGAGGTTTTTGTTTTTTTATATTGCTTTGTTATATTGTGAAAAGTATATCCTAGAGATAGAAATTGTTTAAATACTATAGAAATTTCTTTGTTATAATATAAAGGGTCAGTATATTTTACTGAAAGTAGGAAAGTAATGTATATTATGTTGTGTTTTAGATATTGTGGGTAATTTGGAAATGAGTGTAAATATTGATTACATAGAGTGGATTTTTAAACACCTATTAAACATAAGATTTCATCCCTAGACCTACACATAACACAACATAATACCCCACTTACTTCAATATTTTTAGAAAATCCACTTTTTGTAATCCATATTTACACTCATTTTCATATCACTCGCTATACCTAAAACACAACATTATATACAGTACCTTCCTACTTTCAGTAAAATACACTGACCCTTTATATTATAGCAAAGAAATTTTTATAGTATTTAAAAAATTTTTATCTCTAGGATATACTTTTCACAACATAACAAAACAATATAAAAAGCAAAAACCCATCATTATAATAACACCACCAACACCATATTCTCATCCAACATTCTCCATTATTATCCCTTTTTCACAGTCCATCTCTAATATCAGGTGCAGCATCACTAACCTATTTAACACTCATATAGCTTTTAGTTACCAAGACACTCCTTCTCCCTAAGTAGGAGGAGTGTCATTGCGTTCCCCATGCATCGGTTGCGAACAATTTTATGTACCAGAAACCTCGAAAACCCTGCAATTTCGCCTAAATTACGCAATAATGATATAAAAAGAAGTAACCATAGTAACGCACTATTCCAACATATAAATCAAACCCATAATATTAACTGGAAAGATGTTGTATTTATATTCATTTCAAAATCAAAAGAACTAAACAGATTTATCAAAGCATATTTCATTAAAATAATTCCTGTCTTTAATACATCCCCTGCAAGGCTTCTTTGATTTCGACAAAACAACAATAAATTTCATAAAATCTTCTATTAATAAAAGATGCTGACTTATTATACCTATTATAATTTTTTCTTGTTTTTTTTTCTCATTTTCTGATATCGTTCCATTGTTCACTTCGTACCAAACTGAAGATTGATTTAATCTTTGTGTTGCTCTGAAGAAGTCAACATGCGGTGACTGACGGAAACGTTAGCGTTTTAACTGTAAATTAATGTTTTAAAAATATCACCTTAACCCTCCCCCCTAAAGTTGTTTATTTATAATGGTTTTAAATTGGAAATTTTCATAAAAATAGAATACGAATGACTTTTTAGTATTTTTTGAACTACTTGTGTTTACATATATATATATATATATATATATATATATTATATATATATATATATATATATATATATATATATATATATATATATATATATATATATATATTATATATATATATATATATAATAATATAATTATATATATATATATATATATATATATATATATATATATATATATTATATATATATATATATATATATATATATATATATGTAGTTATATATATATATATATATATATATATATATATATATATACATTCCAGATTCATTATGCATCATCCTTCCGTTGCAATAGATTTGCGAGTGCCGATCTTAATTCGAAAACATTTATAAAAATATCGAACAATGATTGTCGATTTATTAAGAATGTTACCAAACTTAGTGTACGTTACTCATTGAAGTAGACGAAAATAGTAATGATGACGGTATTCCAATTATCGTGCCTTGTAGTCCAGGAGGTATTATTATTATTATTATTATTATTATTATTATTATTATTATTATTATTATTATTATTATTATATTATTATTATTATTATTATTATTATTATTATTATTATTATTATTATTATTATTATTATTATTATTATTATTATTATTATTATTATTATTATTATTATTAGTAGTAGTAGTAGTAGTAGTAGTAGTAGTAGTAGTAGTAGTAGTAGTAGTCTCTTTGAGGTTTCTAAATATATCTAACTAATTGATGAAAGAGAATCTCAAGTACCAATTAGTTCTTTCAACTTCTTCTTTGAAGCGAAAATATTGTAGCCTCCATAACTTTAAAACTCAATTCTTTAATCTCTCTACTAGATGAAGATATTCCACACATTTACTTCATCATCGAAAATACACATATTCCTATTTTCTTAAATTTATTTTTGTCTCATTTTCTTATCATCTTATAAGAGTCAGATTGTTCTTACATAAAAAAAAAAAAAAAAAAATATTAAACAGACTTTCAAGAAGTTAAATGATTGAAACTTTAATTTAAACTACTTCAAGCAGCCGTACTTGTTTGCTCTATATGTGGTAAGAGGCGGTACTACGGAAAAGAAATATGTAATGCTGAAATAAATCTCTTGTCCAAACAGCAGATAAATTTAGATATTGTTATAATAATATTAGCTGAAAAATTAAAATATTAAGATCTCTAATCCTCAAATTAGCAAATAATAGCATTAAGTTATTAGAATTAGAAGTACAATGCTATTAATTTCATTTCAGCAAATTGTTCTGGGATTTTGCCCAAAAATCAGTTTTCAATTTCATTTCTTCCAATTCTCATCAGATCAAGAACACAGAGCATTTGAAGCTCTCAGATTCAAAAAAAAAAATATTAACATACTAAATGATTTTTCACATCTGGCGATAAAAACTACAATGGCTACTATTACCTAAAGAGTAATAATGCAAAGATTGGAGAAGATGGTCTCATCTCTTTAGAGAGCAATAAATTTGGAAAGATCTTCAGGTCTTGATATTTTCATTTGTGCTGAACTTCAAAGAAAAATTCGTTAATCGAATTTTTTCCTATCAGAATTATGGAATCTCCAAAATTATCTCAATTCTTCGTCGACAATCTAACATATATTCTATTGATATCAAAAAGAAACCCAAAGTTCCGGTTAGGTTCAAGCCAAAGAGGAATCTTTCTTCCATTAAACTTCGAAAAATGTTGACTATTTCCTTCTAGACTTTCTTAATTTCCTCCTTAGTTGTAATCCAACGTCTATCGAGCACTTTGCAAGCCATTTTTTTCTTTATTCTTCATATCTTTCATATTTAAGATTCAGATGCTTTAAGATATTAAGTGCATCTTCCAATGACTCACTGACTGACTGACTGACACTCAACATTTCTCCTTTTACAAAATGGTTTCCGAGAACGTTTACATACAATGTAATGTTGCGGATGTTCATTCGAAAATCCTGCTACCACTTTTGAACACAGTTGATGCGATCGAACCCGTTGTTCAATACCATAGAAGAATAAAAAAAAATATAACTGTATACTGCCTGTCAGTTGACTTGATTCATTTTAGTTTCACTAGTCTCATTTTCGTCGTCTCATTCTCTTAAGAACTTGTAGTGTCTTATAAGAATACTTCTTAGAGGGCTTCGCTGCTTCACTTCTGCTGTTGTCCACTCAACTTAGTTTTGCACTTTGACAACCGCAATAAGCTTTATTTATTGTAAGTTTTAATTGCTTTGTTGACCGAGAGATCACGAAGAGCTTATATGATCCAAAAGCGTGACAATCATCGTACAATTTAGTTGCTTGTACAACCACCAAGTTGAGTTGAGTGTTTATCGCAGTTCACAAACACTGCAATATATTTCATATTAAGTTACCTCCTGTTCTCTCCCCAATTGTTGAAAAAAAATCAACACTCTTTAAAACACGATCATTAATTGCCAGTGCTACATAGGTCTGGGTGGTATATACCGTAGTTTTTCCTGACAGCAATATAATCAAGGCTCCTACATAGGATCCACTTCCCATCTTCTGAAAGTGAAGATATGTGAACAAATGAGCATCAACCACAGAAACCTGCGTTCCCTTTCAACTAAAGAACAATTTCCAGTAAAGAGGCACTTCTCTATGAGTGTCGATCGCAGTTATTATTTGAAAATATAAAAATCCTTGCTTCATCATCTCAACCTTAATCGTTCCCCATTATGGAATTTCGTTATATTAAATATTAAAAGATACAAATCCAATTTATATAACAACGTCTTCCTTAAAATTTCGTGTAAGTTCGAACTTTATAAACGATCTAAAATTTTTAAACATTTTTAACCAAGTAGCCTTCCTTGAAACAGCGTCTCCTGAAAATTTTACATCTTTTAATAAAATTTAAATATGCCTTAATTAATGCTATATATATATATATATATATATATATATTATATATATATATTAATATAATATATATATATATTATATATATATTATTTATATATATATATTATTATGATTAATTTTATTGTTTATAATATAATTTATATATATATATATATATATATATATATATATATATATATATATATATATATATATATATATATATATATATATATTTTATTATATATATATATTATATATATATATATATATATATATATATATATATATTGTGTATCATTTCCAGAAGTTTATAGTGACCTTTACATTTGTTTTGTAGGTTCTACAATTGATCCATACACTGGTCTCTTCGTTATTGGTGACATGTGCTGGGACCTGTTTTCAGAGACCGATGACAATGAGACCGGGATTAATTACATCATTAAAAATGTGTATAACAACAACGAGAACCTCCAATTTTTAAGTGGATCCATTAGATCAGAAAATCGTACAAGGCCTCTTTATATAGATGAAAATGGAAAGGTAGGTTGAGTGTTAATTCCTTTTTTATTAAAAGTTCGCATCTCAAGAGTATAGCTCTATTCTAAGAGGGGAAATTTCTCTTAGTAATTGCTACCTAGGGTCCAGAGGAGGGGTCGAACTCGGGTTCTTGATTTGTGACTCTGTTACTATACCGATTTAGCCATGGTAGCTATTGATTATTATTGGTACAGTCTTTAATCAATTTTTTATTTATTTATTTATTTCCTTCCATGCCTATATTTAGCGTTCTAAAAGTAATTAGTTAATTTAAATATATTTATTATAATTTTCACTATTTCTATAAAAAAAATATTAAGATTAACAAATAATTCTATAATAGCTTTACTAGAAAATATAATTTTATACAAACTCATCTTTATAAATTGATTTATGAAAATTTTAATAATTTAGAACCAAATTTGGGAAACAAACTATTTAAGTAGTTACTTGTCACATGTTACTATTTATTTGTCACTTGGACTGTGGTGTCAGTCATCAAGAGATTTGAATTCAATTCTGATTCTAACTCTTATCTCTCTCTCTCTCTCTCTCTCTCTCTCTCTCTCTCTCTATATATATATATATAGTATATATATATAGAATATATATATATATATATATATATATATATATATATATAGAAAGTATATATATATATATATATATATATATATATATATATATATATATAGTAAGTCAGAGATACTTGTAAAAATTAAGGGGTAAGATCCCAAGACCTACATAAGCAAAGTTTATTCTGTATCCAAATGTCTTTAAAAACAAAAGTAAGTAGTTACAAGCGAACGACAGCATGCAAGAAATGAAAAAATTGTAGATTGTTCTCGTTACATTTTACCAACCGCATACATGTACTGTAAAATATAAATAATAAATGCATTAAAAACATGTGCTCAACTACGGATACAAATGCCGGGTATATCCTCCACCAGGGTCGATGCAGGCAAGTACACGTTTTACTATTGACTGGCGCCCAAGTTCAAAAATGCTTAAACAACATGTGAGTTTGTATTACAATAGATACTGATACAAATACAACATGAAGCACTGAATCGATAGCTCATAGAGTGGTGGTGGTAGGGGTTGTGTGAATGACTTGCGTTATTGCTTTACTGTTTTAGGATCCATAAAGAACAGGAACTTTTAATAAAAATTACCACTTTACTGTAATATTTTTATACGAAGATATTATTTTTATTATATTTATACAAGAATATGAAATCAAAATATGACTTAAAGCAATAGATCAATAAATCAGGGAGTGGTAAAGGGGTAGAGCGGGTGATTTGCGTTGCTACTTTACTGATTTAGGGTCAATAAACATGAAATTTTAATAAAAATTATCACTTTACTATGATCATTTTATACAAAGAACTTAAATTTAAGTTAAATTTACATAGTATGAGGTTCAAATATGACTTAAAGCAACATATTATTATTAGTTCAGGGAGGGATGGGAGGGGTTGGGTAGGGTAGGGAGTTTGCGTTGTTGTTTTATTGCTTTATGATTAGTTCAGTAAATATTTTTCACTTTATAAACATACTAAAGTTAGCAAAAATAGAAAATAAACATTAAAAGAATGCAATTTTTAATAACATAAATTTTTTTTTTAAATTAAAATGAAGCTTATAATTTTTAACAACATAAACAAACACAATAAGTGTAAAATGAAACTAATAAAATAATGAAACTTAAAAAAACAAAATATAAAAGTAAAGATTCTTAAAAGAAAATATAACTTTAGTGCTTTACATAAATATATCAAAATCTAACACGCAAACTGTACATACCCACAAAACGTAATTCAACCAGACCTATCCTAAACTTATTCTAACTATCAATATGGTACAATACGGTTGCAAACTTATTGTATGTGAGCAAGACTTTCTTAACAATGTAAAGTATAACGTAAAACTGATGAGCGCTTGCCCTATGCTATTCAAAGTTGCTGCAAATTTAACTGGCTAAGCTTATTATGCCCAATCAGAGAAAAGGTGCATCAATTTTCAAGGATATGAAGACGTCGACAGGTATGCGATCCTAGTTTTAAGCCAAACTGATAAATAAAGACCTGCGTTATAAGGCCCAAGACAAACCTGGACAACTATAACAATTATTATGCTATGGAATGTATTTATTATTATTATTATTATTATTATTATTATTATTATTATTATTATTATTATTATTATTGTTATTATTATTATTATTATTATTATTATTATTATTATTATTATTATTATTATTATTATTATTATTATTATTATTATTATTATTATTATTATTATTATTATTATTATTATTATTATTATTATTATTATTATTATTATTATTATTATTAGATTTTCCTTTATTTTCTGTTTATTTAACGACCAAAACAATTATAATAATATTAAGTATCACTACTCTTCCTTCTTCTACTACAATTAATACGAGGATGAATGTAATGAATATTTGTTATGTAGACAGAAACATATACATAGCATGCACACATGCACATGGATACACATATGCCTACATATACAAAGAAGTTATTTTCATATGTTTATACAAATGAGAGCTTGCAATGCATAAAATGAAGTCAAAATGTGACATTAAGCAACAGATCGCTTAGCTTGATCAAAGTGGGGCGGGAGGGGTGGGGTGTTTGGTTTGTGTTACTGCTTTACTGCTTTAAGGCCGATAAAACAATTTTTTAATAAACCTTTCCCACTTTACTAAAATATTTTTTTATAAAAAGAGCTTATTTTATGTTATATTTACACAAATATTAAGTCAAAATATGACTTGATGCAATGGATCAATAGATTACGGAGGGTGGAAGGTGTGGGGATGGGTGGTTTGAGTTGCTGCTTTACTACTTTATGATCAGTAATAAAAATATTTTAATAAACTTTAACAGTTTACTATAATATTTTTCATGAAAAACTTATATTTATGTTGTTCCCCCAACATGTGAGTTCATAATACAAAAGAAAAAATAAAATTAAAATAAATAAATCAAAATTGGATTTAATGCAATAGATCAATAGATCACGGAGGGTGGAAGGAGTGGGATGGGTGGTTTGAGTTACTTACGGCTTTACTGCTTTATGGTTAATAAACTTATATTTTTTAAGTTATAAAATTAAAAAAAATAAAAATTTTAGTAAAAGCAAATGTTTTTAATTTTTTTTAAAAAGATAAAATTTTTAAAATTAAATAACATTTTTTAAAATAAATAAAAATTTAAAAATAGCTAAAATTTAAAATAAATAAATTTTTTAAAAGTAAACGAATGAATTTTCTAAATAAATAAACATTGAAAATAAATAAAAGTTTTAAAAATAAATACAATTTATTAAAACAAATAGCAAGTTTTAAAAATAAATAAAAAATTTAAAAAATAACAATTTTCAAATACATATAAATTAAAAAATATAAATATAAAGTAATATTTCTAAAATAATAAAAACCTAACAAATAAAATATAAATGCAAGATAAAACCTATAAAATAATTAAATCTTAACAAGCAAAATGTAAATGCAAAAAAAAAAAACGTAAAGTAATATAGACTTAACAAACAAAATAAAAATGTTAGTTTTAAAAGAAAATAATTTAAATATAAACGTTACCTCTTACAAAAAGAAAACAAAATGTTGATAATAAATACCTTAAAATATAAAAGTTTTTAACTTAAGAAAGAAAATATAATAGTTAACACTTGCAAAAAGAAAGCGAGATGCGGAAATTAAATGTGAAAATATAAATGTTTCTGAATATAAAAGAAAACGGGATACAGATGTATGACGTTATAGGAATGAGGGACTGTACATGTTAGAACAAAATCAGTCATGTAAAAATTAATGGTACATATAGGTTTGGTTTGGTTAAGTTAGATAAGGTGATGTGTGTGTGTGTTTTTGTTTGTGTGAGAGAGAGAAAGTCCGTATAATTAACAAGTTATCTGTGCTATGTTAGTATGCTCGGATAGGTTAGGTTTGATCAGGCTAAGTTAGACAAGGTGTTGAGAAAGATTGGTAGGAAGAAAGATAGAGAGAGAAGAGAAGTGCTTGCTAATTCGTTATAATTAACAAGGTAAATGTGTTATGTTAGTGTATCTAGCCAGGTTAGGTTTGCTTAGGGAATGTTAGACAAGGTGCAGAAGAAGATATAGTAGGTAGAAAGAAAGAAAGATTGCGAGAAAGATGGAAAGAGTGGTTATAATAACGAGAAGAGCAAACACTATAAAGGTGTGAATGTGAACCCTTATATTTAGCAACATTTACACTTTTTGTACATATTTATTATTAGCTTATTATTATTAGATTATTATTTATATTTATTATTTTCCCATCTAAATTTCATTTTATGTATAAATCCCCATTTTAGAGTGTCGATCCCCAGCTCATGTGGGGCCTTATCATTTTCTATCCCTTCTGGAATCCTTTTTCTTCCTTAATGCTAAACACTCGATGCATTTCTCCTTTTCTTCTTTTTTTTCTCATGGAAAACCCTCTGGGGCCCTCAAACATTCCGTAGGGGTTTGAAACACTCCAAATTGGGTTCTAAGGGTTCGTAAACATATAGAATGACACCTCACATGTCATGCTATATGCTTGTTTCCAGATCTGGCTTCGGCTCCGGCTCCGGCTCCGGCACCGGCTCCGGCTCCGGCTCCGGCTCCGGCTTCGGCTCCGGCTCCGGCTCCGGCTCCGGCTCCGGCTCCGGCTCCGGCTCATGAGCAGACTTGTGTTCTAACTCCTTTATCCGACTTTTGTCCGTGGGTTACAAGAATCTTTAACTTTTCACTAAATTTGGTTTTAGCGCTCACACATATAAAATTTCATCTTTCGAGACATCTAACGCCCACTACGGTATATATATA
>JABUQX010061170.1:45000-50000 GCA_015478945.1 Trachelipus rathkii
TGACAGTCGGTTGGTTAAACGGATGTATAGTGGTGAGTGTGCTGGGAATCGATCGGCTGGGAGACCGAAGAAAAGTGGATTGAGTCAGTAAACGAATGCATGAAGGAGAGGAATATGAGTTTGGTAGAGGAGAGAAATAAGGTGCACAACAGGAGTGAATGGCGAGGTTTTGTGAGGGTTTATGATTGTGGGCTTTGCCCAGGGAATGAACCCACATTGACGAGATACCAGAGTGAGGATCAGTCGCAGTCTCGTGAAACCTCTTTAATTTTTTTTTCATTCGTCCTTTTTCTTCCCATTAGGTGTGCGGTAGGTTTGTGTAACATGCACGGATAATTGAATAGTTAAGTAGGAGGGAATGACGGAAAAAGAAATGGATAGACCCCTCTACCATCTCCATCATACCCTTAAATAAGAGCTCTTTGCAGTCATAAAAAATCCACCCTAGGGCTTCACAAGATTACCAATGACCTTCAATGTGGTATTTCGTCAATGTGGGGTTCATCCCTGGGCCATATCCACAGCCATACTCCCTCACAAAACCTCGCCATTCACTCTTTCTTCTCGCCTTTGCCAAACTCACATTCCTTTCCCTTATATATTCCTTTACTGACTCAATTCACTTTTTCTTCGGTCTCCAAGCCGGTCGATTTCTAGCATCCTCACCACTGTACATTCTCTTAACCAACCAACTATCATTTATCTTTTCCATATGATCATCTTAATGCACTCTCATTGATTCTCTCATTTACACCTTTCTTCACATCACACAACTCCCTAGCACGTTCATTCTATTAAATCTTATCACACCTAACAAAATCATAAGTTTTTTCATCTGCACAGATTTTACCTTAGATCTATACCTCGTATTCCATACCACACTTTCACTACTATACATTAATACAGGTAGTAACATACCCCCATGGAAAACCTAAGCGCACTCAAGACTTAGTTACTTTGTATTCATCAAGAATTTAATTGCACCAGTCACTTTCTTACCATCTACAACTTTCCTACTACACTCTGCATCATCAGCTCCCTACATATATCCTAAATACTTAAACTGATACTTTTTCCAATTGCTTATCATCCAACGTGAAGACACCTTGGAATCTCCTCACTTACTATCATAACCTTACTCTTATCTACATTTACTTTCAAACCCCTCTACCAATCCTCTCAAACTCTCTACAGATTCGCCACACAAAACCAAATCAACCACGCACAATAACATGGCACCCTCCACCCTATTTCATTCTTCATCATTCTAACACCTTTCCCTACCACTCCTATCTGTAATTCTTTCATCACCCCATCCATGTACAAATTAAATAACCTAGTAGACATAACACATCCCTGTTAATAATAAATGTAATTTATATATAAACGGATAGTTACAATGTTCTGAAATTAAAAACAGAGAAATATTAAAGATAATAAAGAGTATAATATTTTGAAGTTAATAAAACTCTTACCTTAAATTTTATTTAATCAAATGGTTGATCTTGCTTCACTCTTTATAGCTCAGAAATGTTTTGTGGAACTGAAGACGATGCAATTTTTAGCAGATTTGCATGATTATTATTCCTAAATCTGGCATGCAAGCTATTATTGCCTAAATTTAATTTGAAAAATAGAAAAAAAATATCTCGCATAGGAAAGTAGTTGAAAGCAACGATATAATTTTCAGGGCGTGATTTCTAAGAAGTGAATTCTTTTCAGTATCTATGTAGGATTTATAAAATTTCAAAATAGAAAAACTCTTAAATTTTGATTTTAATGTATTATCTTATTGTAGTTTAATTACTCAAGTTGCAAGAAATGGGGAACTCCATCTGACTTAACATCAAAAGAAGTTTCAAATATTTGATGTGTTTGCTAATGATTTTGTAAATCTAGAAACCTCACTTTTAACTGTTCTGAAATATTGAAACTTTCTCTTCACCACTACTCCACCGTTGATTCTACTATCTGCTGTTTCAGTGCTGAAAAATGTGTTATGCAACTTCTCCTCAGTTGAGTGGCAAACATTTGTAGCATTGTTTCAAAGCTCTTCATATTGGCAACAAGAGAAGTAATAAGTTATATTGGTCCTTGTAATTTCAAATTTAGATAATTTAAGCAACTAGTGTTGTCAACCATAAACACCAAATTACGTAAACATTTTTGGTTTTCTAATTCCATAACGGGATTGCCTTCAACGTCCATGAAGAGTTTTACTTCACAATTCAGTTCATAAAAGATCTTAAACATGGGTCCTTTGCTTAGTTATAAAATCTCGCAGTAGTGTATATATAATAAATCACCATAGTCTTCTTCGAGATCTTTCAAAACCTTAAATTCTAAGTTGTTCAACCCTTTATTTTTAATGCAATTACTACATTTTGTTACTATTTTAATCACATTCATTCTTAGAGATTGTGCACATAATTGCCGGTGATGAATTAGACACTGGAACACTATCAAGCTTTTAGAATTCAGTGGACGGTTTTCCAGTTCTTTTTTAATTAAAGCTATAAGTCTTTTCTGATGCCCTACCATAGATGATGCACCATTTGTTGCGACCCCGCTAAACTTTTCGTAGGGTAAATCCAACTCTAGTTATTGCTAATTTGACCTCAGGAAAAAAATCTTCACCTGTGGTAGTTCTATGTATCCATTTTAAGGCACGTAAATCTTCCTTTATCACAAAGTATACCAATATTCCACGAACAGATAAAGCTGGTTCTGCTGTATTTGTTATATCTGTTGCATCATCTACAGCTATCGAATTGAAGACAAATTTAGAGTCTGCTTGTTTCAAAGATTCTTGTTTGTATATCCTATGCCATATTTTCTAAACGGCTGGAAAATGGAAATTTTTCTCCTCGATAAACAAATATTCTCAAACAGTCTTACTTTTTCAGGAGTTAATAATACTCTTGCGGCAATAACTATGCACTCCTTAGCAAACTTGCCTTCGATGAGTGGTTTTAGTTTCTTTGCAATAAGCTCACAAATTTCACAACTCGCTTGTGCAACTGAAGCATTTTCATTAATGTTTCTTGAAAATTGATTGCAGTTTGCACAAAGATTCTTTAAGAATCGCCACATTCTCTAAACGTTGTGTCCCATTCCTTTTGTTCATGCTTAATTAAAAATTTGTGCTTAAGATTGTACTTATTATAAACTGCAACCAAATCCTTGAAAATAAGACATACACACATACACACAAACACTTTCCATTTACTTCTATAAAAAAAATAATTATTTGTCAATTTTTCATCGAACACAGAACTTTCCCCTGCAACTTTTTTAATTTTACTCTTACTTTCCATTGTACATTGAATTAATTTTATACGCTTTATAACTCTGATTAAACATTATATTATATATATATATATATATATATATATATTATATATATAAAATTAAAAATAATTTAATATATATATATATATATATATATATATATATATATATATATATATACGTAATATATATATATAATATATATATATATATATAAATTATCACTTATATATATAGATATAGATATATATATATATATATATATATATATATATAATATATATAAATATATATAATATAATAATATATATATATATATATATAATATATTATTATTTTATATTTCTATATATATATATATAAATATATTAATATATATATATATTATATATATATATATATATATATATATATATATATATATATCATATATATATATATATATTATATATATATATATATTTTCCTTAAACACTAATACTTTCCTCAAGCTGAAGCGCGCCTTTTATTCAAGCAATCCCCAAAAAAGGTAGACGCTTGATCCTTCTAACTTCGACCTATTGCCTAACTTGATTCTAAATAAATTCTTGGAAACTCTCCTTGACTCTCATTTCCTTGATCATCTGGAATCTCATTCCCTTCTTTCAGATCGTCAGTATAGCTTTCGACGTTCGAGGTCAACTCGTATATCCTTTCCGTATCTAACTGATTTATGCGTCTTCTGCCCTTAAGGATCATGGGGAATCTTGTGTGGTAGCACTTGAATATCAAAGTTTTGATCGAGTATGGCATGCGTCGCTACTCTCTAAACTACCTTCCTTTGGATTTCCTCCTTCGCTTTGCTTACCCTTGTCTAGTTTTCTTTCAGATCGTTCCATTTCAGCTCTTGTTGATGGAGCAACCTCTTCCTCCTTTCTTATTAATTGTGGTGTTCCTCAGGGTTCTGTTTTATCTCCAACTTTATTCCTACTTTTCATCAACGATCCTCTTAGCTGCACTTCTAACTCTGTTCACTCTTATGCCGATGACTCAACTCTCCATTCTTCCACTCATTTTAATTGTACTCCCTCGTTTATATCTAGAGTTGCCTCTGGTCTACAGCTTTCTGATTCAATTCTTGCCGATTTAGTCGGAATTTCTCAGTGGGGTAACCGTAATCTTGTGAAGTTCAACTCTTTGAAAACTCAACTTCTTCATTATCTCGCCTCTCTAAAACACCTCCCAACTTTCCTATCCTTCTGATGGCTCTAATTGTCTTTACCCGTAAACAACATACACATTCTTGGACTAAACATAAATAGTGAATTGTCTTGGAGACCTCACATCACATCGGTTGCTAAAATGGCCTCAAAAAAGTTGGGAATTCTGTTCAGATTGCGTGAATTTTTTTCTTCTGCTCAGATACTCCAGTTATATAAAGGTCTTATTCGCCCCTGTATGAATACTGTTCCCACATTTGGGGTGATCCGGTTCAACCCTCCTTTTGGATATATAAGCACCGCCCGCTAAGAGACCAGAAACTGGCCGATAGTCTTCTGACTCCCTTTGACCCTCTTTCTCTGCGTCGTGACGTAGTGCCCTATTCTTTTTCTATAGTGGTATTACAACGCAGTGCTCGCGAGAATTGACTATCGCATCTCCACCACTGCGTCGCCTTGTAACACAAGAGGTGCCTGTTCTCTCATGAAAATTGCGTGAATATTGGAGAC
>JABUQX010061170.1:57500-74078 GCA_015478945.1 Trachelipus rathkii
AATGAAGGGAGCCCAACACAAGTCTCTCAGGTTAGCGCAGAAGGAGGTCTTAAAGAGAGGGAAATTATATGGAGCAGGAAAAACAGATGATGAAAGAATTGCACAGGTGAGAGGTGGCTTAAAAAAAAGGAGGCATCACAACCAACAAGTCTGTGGTTCCCAATATTTACACAATATTCCTTATAAAGCAGGGGATCTTTCGTGCTTCGAGGGCGACGCAATAGTGGTGGAATGCGAGAGGTCAACTATCTCGAGCACCCGCCGTTGTAATACCTAAATTAAATAAATAGTTCACCAATATCACGTCGCAGAGATTGAAAGTCAAGGAAATTTGAAAGCAGGGGACAGTTTATTAGTCTCTTAGCCTTAGACCCAACTCTATCCAGAAGAAGTGTGGAAGCAAAGCCCCACCAAGTGTGAGAACAGTACTTTATACTAGGGGGGATAAGATACTTATATAATTATAGTAACGGTTCGGAGAAAAATTTCCGCGACCTGAACAGAACTCCTAGATTCTTTGATGCCACCTTAGCAATCATTGTGGTGTGGGGTTTCAGAGTTAGTTTATTATTTATTTTCAAACCAAGAATGTTTATGTTGTCCACAGGAGAGACAGAAATCCGTCGAAAGAGTGGGAAAGGTTTTAAGATGTTATTTGGTTGGAAATATGAAACAGTTGATGTTTTAAAAGAGTTGAATTTCCCAAGGTTGAGGCGACCACACTTAGAAATCCCAACCAGATCAGCAAGAATAGAATCGGAAAGCTGAAGTCGAGAAACAACTCTAAATGCAAAAGAGGGAATAGATTTGAAATGGAAAAATATGAAGAGTTGAGTCATCGGCATAGGAATGAACAGAGTAAGAAGTGCAGCAGACATAGCAAAGTTAAGGGAGCTCGGATGCAGATTCTGCATTCAAGTCTCTTCGATAAATCCAGTTGTTTTTCTTTAAAACTAAATCTGGTAATTTCAATTCCTTGTAGTGTGCTTTATGAAATAAAAAAAGCATCAAGTTATCTATTGCAACATCAGAAATATTTTACAGAATGTTTCTTTTTATTCCCTTTTTGAACAATTTTATTAGCAAATTCAAATAACGTTTCAGAAAACAATGATTTATTATGCAATTCAAAAATTTATTCCAATGAGTTATTTTTATTTTTCATTATCTGAATTTACGATTTTCAAATGTCTTTGCCCAATATTCTTCCCAACCCTTGACAACATAAACATGAAATATAGCCTTTGGAAATAAAATTGAATAGGTATGAATTGCGATGCACATATCACAACAATAGATATGTTATCCAAATACATTGTCATATGTACCCAAACATCTGGAGGCTTTTACAAATATTAGTAAAACTAATCAGTCATCGGCAACACTTGAAGGCACGTTTTCGTTTAAGAAACCTGGGTGCTATTATAATTCAAATGTTATGATAAAATATAACAGTTCTCTCAGCTGAAACTGTTTATAAAACATTCATTCAGTGAAAATGTAATATAACATTTGATGCAATGTAGAGCATATAGTTTTAAAGTAAAATGAGCCAGAAGGAAGGCAATCACGCTCAGATACCCAGAATGATATTATGGTATTAGTTATAGTTTATTATTATTATTATTATATTATTATTATATTATTATTATTATTATTTTATTATTTAATTATTATTATTATTATTATTATTATTATTATTATTATTGATTATTATTATTTATTATTGAATTCGTCATTATATTGTAATTATCACCTTCCTATTGATTACTATTATTATATTATTATTATTATTATTATATATATTTTAATATATATTATTATTATTTATTATTATTATTATTATTATTATTATTATTATTATTATTATTATTATTATTATTATTATTATTATTATTATTATTATTTCAGCTCAATGTTTTTTTATTATTATACTGATAATTGATAATTGCTCTAGCAAAATGAGAGTTTCATGTCACCTTGTAAATACGTATATAGGTATATACTTGCTAAGTAACATTTGCTTCCATATAAAGAAATAGATTGCAAAGCATGCATAATTTATTTTGGCCTTCATGTCCCTCTATAGGTATATTAAATAAAACTCACATTTATGAATAATTGAGTATATAAAATACTGATTCAGATCTAACAAAGCCTGCTTAAATATTTAATATATTCCCAAAACTTACTCCATTCATTTATTTTTTATATTTTCAATATTTTAATTACAAATGTATATTCATTAATTATTCAGAGAATATGCAGTTACTTTGAAGAACGCTTAAAAATTAAGTACAGTATAAAAGTAAACTGGGGAAATTAAACGGGAATAAGTAGGTCATCATTATTCGCTATCAACAAAAACAAAGGATGGTAATAGAATATTCAAAAACAATACACCTATTCAGGTTATACAATGCGAGATAACAGAACTTATAAAATATTGAACGCTTAAAAATTAGAGGAGAGGCTATATTGAGTTTTACGCAATTTCTGATAAATGTTAAATGATTAGTATTCAATGATTGAACATATGAATTACTTATATGAACGCTTAAAAATATAATTATACAATAAATTTGAACGCTTAAAAATTAAGCAGATTATAATATTAAACACTTAAAAAATTAATCAGTATTAAAGAGATGAGATAAATGTTAAATTTATATTACTAAATATAATTGATAATGAAACTACGATCGTCTGATCGTAATAAAAGATTTTTACAATCATAAATTTATACTTGGTTACAGTATTCTGTATATTTAGGCTTCTTGTACGCATTTCTGAACCTGTTACGCATTTTTAAAGTAAGTATATTTGGGATTTAACTAACTTAAACAATAAACAAATAAATCAATAACAGAACCTTATAAAATATTGAACGCTTAATTAAATTAAGTACAGAATAAAAAATATGATACAGCTTAAAAATTAATACAGTATAATATTGAATATTTCATAATATTAATAGTGAAAATATAATTCATAATAGAAAACTGACAGTAGGGTATATATGTCGATAAATAAGTATTTTATATATTAGAATAATAATGAGATATATTACAATTATAATTATATTATAGTACTTATTATATTATTTCTTAATGTCACTTATTATCGAATCCACGCTGGAAACACAAATAATCATAGTGTATGTATAGTGACTCATTGGCTAGTATTATAGTATACTATAACAAACTTATTAAATTCAGCCATTCTCTTTATTTAAAAAATTAATAACACGCTAATTTTGTAGTTAGGTGAGACACATTTATTAATAAAAAATCAGGTTCAAATAGCAATGTAATGATATAGAAAAGAACTTTCAAGTTTTCGATTCGTGTTTTTTTTTACATTCCTATTTCTCTATACTTTAGACTATTTGATACAATTAAGAATAAGCTTATATATTGATTTACTTTTGGTTAAGAGGTAATCATTTTAAAAAATTGAGTAACTATTTTTGGGTTATAAATAAATATAAATTTTAATATATATATATTAATTTATTAATTATATTTAATTTAATTCAAAGAAATAATTTAATTTAATTTTATATCTTCAACTATTTATATATTAAGATAAATATTATATAATATTATCTATTATTATTATTACAAACTTATTAATTTAAATTCAATCTCTGGGCTGCTTAGATGTATTAAATTGTATCTATAATAAATACAATATAATTAATGAGAAGATTGGTACTGCATATTGTTCGAGCATAATTTAATTTTATTAAAAATTTTATTACAAACCATTAATTATGAAGTCAATAATATCCATAACCAACTCATTATTATAAATATCTATATATAAAATTACGCTTCAGTGTTATCTCTCCTTACTTTCATAATACTCAGTACCTGGGACATGTAACAGTATTGGGCTTCCAGTCTCATAGCCTTCCCTTCTATACTTATCTTTATATGTCGTTTTGAGTCACTTTAATTTTTTAAAAATCTCACATTATAATAAATTCAATGATGTTTATTGGAGCTTTCTGTTGAATTATCATTACTAATTAGTAGGTCCCTCTATTTCCTAATATGTCGGCTTCCAATAGACTCTTACTTATTAGATATAATAGTATATATTATTATGACTACTTAGATTAAAATAATGTTATCAGATATCACTATTATTATTATAATATATAATATTATATACTTATTTCAAGAATTGAGGAATTAATTTTAATTCTTTTTAATAGATATATAAAAATATAATATAATAATAATAATAATAATAAAATAATATATAATATAATAAATATATAATATATAATAATCAATAATAATACAGTATAATAATAATAAATAAATAATAGGTTAAATAATAAAATAATTAATTATTTTTATTCATTAATTATCTATTACAAAATTTTTCATAAATAATACATATGTATTAAGTATATATTATTATTATTATTATTATTATTATTATATGGTTATTATTAGTTTTTTATTATGTTCCCTGGTCAAACTTCCGGTTTTCATAGCATCATAAGAACTAATAAAATAATAATATAATTACTAACAAAATAAATTCATACTCTCATTAAAATAATAATAATAAATAATATAATAAAATAATAAGTAAATATAATAATAAATAATAATAAAAAATAATACTAACATCAGAGTCAAATTTAAAAATCATTATAAACATTATTTAGAAAAAAATAATTATGATGGTATATTGCAATTTTGAAGAATAATTATTATATATGTATATTAATTATTTATTATTTTATTGATTATTATTATTATTATTATCATTATTAAGTAAATTATTCTATTATATTATTATTATATAGTATTATGATTATTATTATTAGTCTATTATGTATTATTATTATTATTATTATATAATAAGGGGCATTGGCGTAGGGCCACGGGAAATTAATTCATTATTGTGGTTTCTGTGGTGCGATGATTGGGTAATTTTAGTTCTGGTCTTTCGTTATATTAAAATTCTCTTTTCCGAGCTTTCGATTTCAACCTGTCACCAAATAATCACACTTCAAACCTGTTATTATCAACACACACACAACACGATATATAGTACTATATATATAATATTATACTATCTAATCTATCACTATATATATATATTATATAGTATACTAATATAGTATATAAAATATAATATATATATATATATATATAGGTCAGTGCATGGGAAGTAATTTTTGGATTGGGGTCTTAATTTTCCAAAATCCAAATTTGGTGAGTAAATATATATAGTAATAATATTACTATTATCATCGATAGTACATCTCTCTCTTCATATGATATATATATATATTCTACGTATATATATATATATAATACTACAGTATATATATATATATATATATATCATATATAACATATATATATACTATATTTATAATATATATCAGATCCCCTACCTTAATTACATATAAGTCCTCTAGTATAGTATATGATATATATATATATTATGATATATTATATATCTTAGTATATTATAGTATATATATAGCATATTATATATAGCATATATATTATATATATCTATAGTATATACTAATGTACTATATCTATTCTATCATACTGTCTTAAAATTCATTATCTCATATACTTATTATCTATCATCTATATTCTATAACCAGTACATATATATATAACTTACAGTATTCATGGTGGTCAAGTTATGTTTGTTTAGGAGGTAAAATATATTCTTTGTCCACACTATATATATCTTATCACATGGCATCTAACTTCACACTGGAGGACAGGATTTCTAGCTATATCTAAATATAGTCTCAGATATCTTTCAATTTATCATCGTTTGTGCATCAAGATTCAATGCATGCTATGTAAGATGTCATCTAAACAATGTTAATCACTAGACTATACATGTATGTCCCAAAAGAAAGTGCAGCTGATGTACTTTAATTATTGTACTCGGACTTGCTTGACCAATTCACAATGACTATCGTCCTTGCGAAGTATTGACCCTTGCGGATGTTACACAAAGTGTCCCACAATCGTTTCTTTCTCTCCCGTTCATGACGCAGTGTCCCTCGAAGCATTTTCCTGAACGTGGTTCGTGTCCTCGTTCGTACCTCGCTCTCTCCCTTTCTCGCGTCGTCTCTCTTCCTCTGGCTCGTTCGTATGTTCTTTTTGTTGTTCCACGTTCTCAAAATGATTCGACCCTTCAATCTTCATCTCATTTCAATTCACGGAAGCGAGACAAAAAATCACACGGAGCTTGATCTTGAGCCGTTGACAGGATCTGGTAAGTACTGCTGGAATTGCTTCTTCTTCGCCCAGGAAATCTCTTAATGAGAGCGCGCAGTGTTAGATGGCCGCGTTATCTCTTGTCTGCAATGACGAATTCGTCTCTCATGACTTGTTCTGATTTCGTCTGAACTTGTATTCGAAGTCCGTCAAGAACATTCCGTAAAAAAAGTGATTACTTCTGTCCGAAGGTATAATCCTTGGCACATACCATGCCTACGTCGGCTGCTCCAAAAGCATATAAATCAGTGTTTCACGTTGGACTGTCTCATGCACGTGGCTTTTCTTGGAACGAGAGAATTTTGTGTTGCCTCCGTGCTTTTGCCGTTTGATTCAGGATCGTACTCAAACACCTTTGATTCATCTCCTACTTCAATTTTATCCCAAGAGAATGTGTGCTCCATGTCGAGGTCTTTCAAGTAACACTCTCTCTTTGACAAATTTCACCTCTGTGCCTTTTCTGCTCCACAACAAGTCATTCTCGGCATCTGTATTGCACAATTTTCGCATGTGTGCAAATGGTTAATTAAAATTCTGTGAACGTACATTTTTATCCAAACCATTTCTTCTGTATCACGTGAGAGTAGATACGTTTTCGCTCGATCACAACTCCATCAACTACTACATTTCCATCGCTTGTTGACAGATTGTCCTTCCACAACGAGGGTCGTCTCAACATTTTTCTTGGCCCTCTTTGAAAGCTTTGTGCTACTTGGAAACCATAGTTTTCGAAAGTGGCATCCCCATAAGCTTCACTTAAAGAAACAAAATGTCTCCGTGGCAGACTTGTATTTCCTTTCCACACAGTACAATGCTTCAGTACCGCTCCCCAATATTGATACCTGCCATCGCAAAAACGTAGACGATGAGAGAAAACAGCCGCATACACACAAAGGATGGACTACAAAATGTAAAACCGAGGTTAGAAACACCACCGCATATATGAAATACGATGTATGTGCAAACTGACTTTCATCCAATCGTGTTAAAAACTGGTTATGAATAATGCTAGCCGCTAGCTAACTAGCTACCGCACTCGTAGACTCAAACGGAGGACTATACGTAACTCAGGTCGTTCATTGGGATATTCACTAAACTTACTTTTGGGACAGAAGAGAGTAGTTGTGGAGTGTTTTTGGCTGAATCCATGCTGTGAGTTAGATAATGGGACAGAAGGGAGAGTAATCTTTATGTTACCTAAAGCTATACTCTGTAAGCGGACCTTAACAATCAACGAATTAAATCAAATCATATTACTTGTATGAATACTTCTAGCAGTCAAACTTCAAAGTAATTGAAGAAATTTTAAGTTTTTTTTTATTGTTAGCCAAATTACTCATACATCGTTTTAATTGTGTTTAAGAAATGTATAATATCAATGGCAATACTGAAGATTCATTCTAAGTCCATTAATATGAAAGATTTATCAATATCACGATAATAGAAAGAATATATTAATTATCAGAGCATTTCTTAATATGAAAATATATAATCTTAATCATGTTAAAACTCATCTACAAAAATATATTCTATCATGTTAATGTAAAGATTTATATCATATTAATGTACAGTTTTGTTCATATCATGTTAATATTTAAAAGTATAGGAATCAACTTTATAAGTCCTTTCAGTAAAGCTTATACCGGGGCTGGCTACCATAAATTTTAAAGGACTATATTATATTTACTGTAATATATCTATAATCTTGATTGTTGTAATGTTAATAAAGTAGTAAAATTCTTAAATATTAAACAATACATTTAAATATAAAAGGTTTTAAAGAGAATTGTATTTAAAATGTTCAACAAATTTCCTATGAAGTTTTATAGTCTTTGATGTAAATAATTTTTTTTTGAAGATTAAATAAAATTAGATTCAAATTAATTTCAAGGATTAAAATTTTAAAAAGAATTTTAAATTAAAATTTTGAATTAAAAATTAGAAGAGTAAATATTAAAATTATTATAAAATCTTAAAAATTAAGATAAATGATGATAAAGTTAACTTATACTAGTTCTTAAAATTTATAATAAGTCTATAATAAATTACAAATACAAATAATAAATTGCGCAATTTGATAAACATTACTTTTAATAATCCTATTTGTCATAATAATAATAATAATAATTAATAATAATAATAATAGCCATAATAATAATAATAATAATAATGAATAATAACTAAGTAATTAATAATAATAATAATAATAATAAAATAATATGCTATTAAAATTAAAAGTGACCAAAATTTATGTAAACCGTAAAAAAAAAATTAAAAAAATAACGAGGTCTATTAATAATACTAATAAATACTGTAAACAATTTGAAAGATGTCAAAGTACCCTGAAGTCCATAATAGTATATATAATATATATATATATTAGAGTATATATTACTATATATATCTCTTCGTACTTATCCCTATATATCTATAGTATATATATTATATTATATATAATACCTATATATATAATATTATACTGTATATTATATTAACTATATATAATCTATATATATAGTATATACATATATATATATATATATATAATATATATATATATATATAAGTATATATATATATATATATATATATAGTATATAAATATCTTATACCCATATATATATATACTATATAATATATATATATATATAGTAATAAGATTATATACATATAATATATATTAATAACTATATAGCCGTGTGTGATATATTACATCAGATCCAGTATCTATATATAATATTATATATATCTATCATATATATATTACTATCTATATATCTATATATGTAGTATTTCTAATATATAATTTTAGCTATATATATTATTATAATATACTTATCAGTATTATATCATTGGAGGGTAGAATTATTTCTTCTTATATAGAATTTCAAATCCCGAGACAAACAGGAAATATGTCTAAATAGAATACGCCCTTTCTTAAACAAAAAACCCAAACCTGTTGCCTGGCCACTACACGCACAACAAAACGAATAAGCACCAATATAGGTCCCGAGCTTATATAATTAAAAGATAAACCGCGAGAAACTGAAAGTTCACAGATAAAAAAAAATATAAAAAAAATAAAAATAAACAAATCAAATTCTTATACAAGAAAGACGAAACAAGAAAATTGTATCAGTAGAGATATGCGGAGTGGTTTAAAAAAAATAATAACAAAAAAATTCTTACCGAGAAAAAAATTACAGAGAGAAAAAAAGAAAAAAAAAAGGAAAAATCTGGAAATATTTTTATAACAGGGGGATCGGTGGGGTTAGTGGAAATGGAAGAGAAAGGGTTTTGGAGAGGGGGGTGGGAGTAGGAAATTCAGGATTGAATTAAAAAAAGGAAAAAATTGCGGATAGTTGTAAGGAGGTGTTATATTCCCTCCCTCCTGAGGCGCGTTTTCTCTTTCTCTTATAACAACCTACCTATCTAATTTTACACATAACCTTGAAAAAAAAAAAAAAAAAAAAAAAAAAAAAAAAAAAAAGAAAAAGAAAAAGAAAAAAGAAAGAAAGAAAGAAAGAAAAAAAGAAAAAGTAAAAAAAAGTGTTCAAGAAAAATGTAGCGAAATTTACTTTAATATTTATCATTGATATTATTAGCATTATTTTCTTCAAGTAAAAAAAAAAGGAAAATCGATTATATATAATATAAGAAAAAACGACCATATGGGAGCTTATTCCTATGCATTGATAGGAAAAATAGATAATTAATAACCATAGCGGAGGTAAATTAAAAAAATAATAAGGATAATAAGGGCCAAGAGAGAAGATAGATACGAGAAATAATTATGAAATAATAATTGTAGGATAATAATATGGATAATAAACAGTCGAGACAATAATAACTAATAAAATAATATCATAACAATCATTATGAATAAGAATAATCATAATCCAATACAAGAATAAATAACAGCAGTCTAAATAATAGTAAAATAATAATAAATAATACATCCACAAAAAAAGAATTATATTGAGAAATTAATAATCAATGACACAGTAATAATTTAAATATAATAATAAATATATAATAATAATTTAATAGGTAATAATAGCATTATAAATTATATAAAAATTATCAATATCAAGAAATGAGGTCTAAAACAATAGAAAGCAGATAAAATATATGAACTAATGAGGATAATCACCAATAAATTAATAATAATAACATAAGATATAAATAAATACTCTATATTAATAATAACAATAATAAGAATGAATAATAATATCTTAAGTAATGTGCTCATATCTTTGACAACTGTAAAAATAGAAAACTGCAAAATTGTAAAAAATAGAAACAAGTAGCTTATAATTTAAAAGCATGTCTGAGGAAGAAAGGACAAAAATTAGCATTGTATTAGCCACGCAGAGAAAAATTTTTGAGCAGAGCGAAATAATGCAAGTCGGTGGGTCAATTGGTTGGAGACCAATGGGAACAGTGCGTGTGCCGGTGCTCGGAAAACAACACAGTTGTTGCAAGAATAATTACATAAATATTTCAAATGTGTATACTAATGTAAAAATTTTTTTATTAATTACTTAGCAGAAAGAAGAAATTTACTCACTTCAAAGTATTAGTCATTTGTAAATACAAAACTGCTGAAATATTCAATCAATATTATCTATCTATTAATTTATCTAAACACAGAACAGCTATCACCCGAACCAATTAATTATATAATTCGGTAAAATTTTAATGCTATTAATGATAAATATAAGTATTTTCATATATATATAGGGTGATATAGTTTTATGATGTTGAAGGTAGATATATAATGAGGTATATACTTATATATTATATATATATATATATATATATATATTAAGTAGACTTAATACTATAATATATATAATAATTAAATTATAAAGGTAAATTTATATATAAAAGATAAAATTACTACTACAATACTAGTATAATAATATAAATTTATAATAGATGATATAATACTTTATATATATATATATATTATAAATATCTTATATATATATATATAAATATATATATTATAAATATTATATCTAAACACATATAATAGTAATATATTAATACCTATATACGAAATAAAACATAATAATATTAGATAAATAATTTAATTAAATACCTAGAGAGAGAGATGAGGAGAGAGAGAGAGTAGAGAGAAAAAAATAGAGAAGAGGAGAGAAATAGGGGAGAGAGAGAGATAGAATGAGAGAGAGAGCAGAGAAAAATAGAGAAGAGAGGAGTAGAGAGAGAGAGGCGAGAGAGAAAGAGAGAGAGAGAGAGAGAAGAGAGAGCAGAGAGAGAGAGAAACGAGGAGAGAGATTGAGAGAGAGCTAAAAGAGGCCCGTTTTATATATCTCGAAAGAAGATAATTTCGTTTTAATTTTAGTATTGCGAAAAAAGCCTCATTGATTTACATACAAATAATATATTAAAATGTTTGGATCAATGTAATTAATATAGAATAGAGACTACAAATATTATAGAGGAGCTAATCAATATGAAATTAATATATAACTCACATAAAAATAATCCATATTAATAAACATATAATACCCAAAAATAATAAATACTCACCATATATATATAATAAATAATTAATAAAATAATAACTAAAAATAATAGTCTAGAGTAATACATTTTCGTAAAAATATAAGAAAATAATACACATTAATATATATTATTATATATAGATACTAATTATATATAATTATACTGTATAAATATTACTTTATATATGATATATATATATAGTTAGTATATATATATATATAATATATATCTCTTATATTTAAGCTATTATAACTATATATACTGAATATAGACTACTATATTATATATAAATATATAGTTTAAATGAGCAGGAGTGCTGAGAATACTGGCGCTGTTTTGGCACGAAAGCGAACCAAATTTCTGATGATCAACAATCCCATGTTAGGGCCCAGAAATACCTAATCCATTATAAGACGCAGTAGAAGTTGTTTAATCTAGGGATAAAACACTGATGCAAATTGTTGAACGATCGGTCACACAAGTGTTTTGGCCAGGAAGAGGTCGCGAATACAGCCTAAAAGAGTATAGACACCCATACTTTGAAGATATATTTTGTAGAGGATAAGAAAGATAGACCTTAGCGGAATAAAGTGGTAGTAATGCGCTAACAATCCGTTGATGAAGACGGAGGCGAGATAAAGGAGTAATTTTTCTAAGGCATCTACTGTTTTTACCAAGGATATCCGGGAAAAGGGCATTTAGGCTATCCGAGTTAATCCTGCATCTCCTGCAAGTCGTGAGCCTCTCAATAGTGTCATTGAAGAGCATATTCTTTTACAATTATATCATATATGTATTCACTTTTTTCGGCTTGATTTTTCCTGTAGAAAGCTGAAACGAGAGGGATTTTTTGATCAGGGCACAAGATGACATTTCTTCCCTCCCGTAACATAAAACTTTGAAATTAAACGCGATCAAAAGATAATAGCAGAGCTCAGAGAATGCGGAAATATACATTTCAATAAGCTGAAAGGTAGTATAGCGTTGCTGCATCTGATAGCTGTTTTGATGTAAAGTCTATAGTACTTGGATGTTCATTCTACCATCTAATGAGGGTCGTCATCCTAACTAAACGTATCTGTGAGTTCACAATGCGTGGAAGAGGCGAATTTCTCGAAAGAATTTTTCTAATGAGAAGCTTTATAAATAACTGCCCTAGAGTTCAATTTCATCTGACGAAAATATATCACATAAATCATTACAAGTATAGTACTTAATGGAAGGGAGATGGCGAATAAAAATGAAGTACCGCATATATATGCGTTGAAAATTAGTTATGGGGCCCTAGCGTTTACTCAAAACCAATAACGGCACTAGGAACAATATCAAAACTATGAAGCCAAGAGAAAGAAGTTAATGGTAATTGAGCAGTATTTCTCAATCATGTTCCCTAAATCGGTCCGTAGGAGAATTGATTGAGTATTGAACCATTCAAAGTGAAGGTTTATTCTTTACACACCTGAACGAGTTTAGCTAATCCATGTAGATACGTCGTGTAAGAGAGCTTTAGAAAAATTGACGGAAGTGGTTATACCATAACTCTTATTAGTAAAGGCATAACAAAGATCTGTATCACCCTAAACAAGCCTTTCAAGTAGTCACAGAGGGTAGGGCATTTTGGCACCTCGATGGATACGGGTAAAACCCATAAAGTAAGAACTTATGGTAAAGGTTCCTGATGACCATTCTACACAAGAGAATGTGCGAATTTCTGACCTTCATGCAGAACTTATGAGTTTAAATCTTCATGAAGAACAAGACTAGTGATAGCTCTTTAATGAGCAAACACAGGAGGAGAATCTATCTATCTATTTCTAATTAGATTGAACCAGTGTCCTACAATTCAATTGCGGGATAAATTGTGAATTCTTATCCAAGTCAAAAATGGAGTGAAGTAACATAAATGAGAAATTTATCATATGAGGCTAAAGATGAGATGTTTAATTAGTCTTCAAATGTAGCGTTGATCTGTAGTAAAGCAATTCTCTGGAAATGACTTGAAGAGGTGACTGGAAGAGCAGAAATTTGTGTACTTGCACAATTCTTCTCACGTAATCGATGTATTAAGCACCTTAAAATACAGTTAGAAACCATCCCAATACTACACAATTATAGGCTATGCGAAATCAGCCTAACTAATGTATATCCAATAAAATCTCCCCCCGACAGCTTCTGGATCGATTATATTATGTCCTATTCTCACCATCGACACATATATGGGCCACGAGCCATTTGCTGCGGAAGCAATTGACATTAGTTTTCCCAAAGTTGGGCACAGTATGGTGTATACATCTGAAGAAGAAGAGAACCTTCATGGAAGCGTCCCGTGGTCTAAGAGCCTAAAGAGAGTATCATGCTAATGACCCGTTTAATACTAAGAATCATTGGAGATAGTAACCGTTGCGAACTGATTATAGCGCAGCTCAATCAGCTCGTCTCTGGTTTCGGTTGGGATAGGAAAGAAGCTCTAGAGAGGCGACCGACAAGAGGCTTGCAAAACGGAGAGCAAGCCAAACATTAGAGGTATTCCATGTAATCCCGACCCTACTTGCAACCACTGGCCTGTATGTCCTTTGCCTTTGGCGAAGTAAATATGAGCACGACAGACGTGGGATCCTTTGGTTGAACCAAGCACGTGACGAAGTCCTAAGAGGTACTTCAATATCAGTAAAGCCAGGTGTTTTCGTTGATGCGAGAGCCTATAGCAAGGTGAGGGGAATAATGTGCGGGTGTAGTCCGTTGCTAGCGGAACTTCCTCAGCAAGAGGGGACGGTTAACCCATTAGTAAAAAACAATAGATCATATTAGGTAAGGTATATCCCATCGGGCATACCGTTCAAAGCATTAAGTGAATGTTTGTGCCGCCTACAGTGTCGATAGGACGGTTTGGAGAGTCTCAAAATGAACCCGCGTTCGATAATGTCTCCCAATCTCAATTTGGAACCATAGCGAAGCATGTCTCGAAGCGCCAAACGATAAGATTGTCACTTAAAAGGCAATCCTGAGATTAAAAGAACATATATAATCAAACGTTGCAATAAATACTGCAATAATCAGCAACACAATTCCGTCAGACTGGTAATGGACTGCGTGTCGCTTCAGGAGTGTACGCTTGAGCATCGATTCTGCAGAGATATTATGATTTCACACATTCTGTTGAGCTGGGATGAGAGCGTGGAATACTTCGTCTTCTCTCGAAAGTAAATTTCTCCAAGGTGAAAAGCCACGAGTCCTCGGATACAGTGCTACTGCCAACAATGTCTGTGGAACGGCACACTCACACTTATAAGGAAAAGCACGGGGAAAGTAAAACTTTAACTTCGATAATCCGACGCGATATGGATCCCCTCCACGCTTCCATATAAACGATGACTCGGGGCTTGCGGAGTTCATCGGTATGCCAAGAAAGCCGTCGATGGCTCTAGTCCGTTCCAGAGATGTTATTCTTCTTCGATAAGTTCTCTGAGCGAGTGGTCCTGTGCGTATTGACGGTCATCAGAGGGTTGAAATGAGCGATCTGCTTGACATCACCCATTGGAGAAGAGGAACACTGCCCTGCTTGTCGCCCGGACAGGCGATACGGGAGGGAGCCACACGGTCTCCTTGAGTCGCTCACCTGTAGGATGAGAGAGTCTCTTGCTTGGAAGTGTCACCGATTTATCCGAGAGAAAGGTACTTCAGCTTTAGAGTCCAACATCTTCGATGGAAAAAGCCTCTGCCTGCAGAGAACACGATCATATGTAAATGCACTGACACAGAGATTGAAAGGTGTTCAACTTCTGGTCAGATAATATGCAATTGTGCAGGAGTGACTGGGAGTTCTCCCTTTTTTTCTAATTCTGCCAGCTAGTTGAGTGAGTCTTCTTAGTTAAAGTTCTTGTGCGTGTTCATGTTAACTCAGCCCGGTTTACCTTGCAGAAGTACTAAGCAGCCAGAGCAGAGTGACGAATCACCTCTTTATGCAAAGCTTATCTCTGGTGGGAATCAATCAATCGCTTCTTTCACCTAAGCTCGCTACCCCACGTGCTCGCGGCTTAGTCCGTCCCGATAACAGTAAGAACTCCCAGTGAGAACTCTTAATGCTGATTTGATGGAAATATTTTTTATTAAAATTATTGCTCTACTAATTGTCAAAACCAATCGTACTAGCTAAAATTTATGAGCAATAATAATTTAAATAATTTTTGTAAAATTATTACATATAAAAGTCTTGCTGACCTTCAGCCACATTCCCCGTCCTATCACAAGAGCCGTGCACCTGTGACAATTTTCACACACCACGAACCAAATTGTCAAGAACAAAGACTACCTGCACGACACTAAAAAAAAGATTCAATCGGCGCCAAACAACAAGAAATTTATACCCCATATCAATGGTACCATAATATTGATGTTATTACATATAAATAAGCAAAATCCCAAAAATATGTGAAAATAACAAAAAAAGAGTCTATAAAAAAGGATACTATCTAACAATCATAATTTTCAAGGAGATAACTACGTGTGATATAACATAACTGACATGGAGAACACAAAGCGTGAAACTACAAAGATATATCCAAATGCGTTTTTAATTCCAAATAAATTTGAGAAAGTATTCTCCCTGCAAAAATCTGTTTTTTCTTTGTGTTCGGGTTTACTCTCAGATGCAAAAAAGGTTAGCTCAACTTATATTATAACCATTTTTTAAATACGCAATTTAAAGTTAAAACATGTACGATATACTCGAAAATGAAAATAAAACTAGTAGATAAAAAAAAAA
>JABUQX010061171.1:0-17500 GCA_015478945.1 Trachelipus rathkii
AACATTTTAACTTTCTTTTATGCAAAGTCAAATGACTTTTCAACATCATTTTTACATTATATTACAAAAAAAACCATACATTTTTTACACTTTTTTTTTACAAATCACGTTGTTATTATTTTGACATATTGTAATATATTTTTTTTATTATTAATGCATGATCTTGGTTTATACAATCTCAGGATTTTTTTTTTTGCCTAGATCGTTTGTAGGGGTCCATTAATTACTTTTTAAAAAAAAATTTCGAAAAAATTTGAAATTTTATCTTAGCATATTATATTTTTTTTTTATTATATTTTATTTCAAGAAAGAAAACATAAAAACAAAAATATTAATCTTTAATTTCATTTTTAGAATTAATATTAATAATAAATAAGTCAGTTTTGATGTTTATATTTTAATAATCCTCAGATAGTATTTAAATGCTTATATAATCAAGAATTAGTTTTACGTTTTATATCTAAGTCTTGCTTTACAATTTTAATTGCTTAAAGCTTGATTATCATCGTAGACCAAATAATCGGAATTAATACTAATTTATTTTATTCTTAATAAGAATATTCATAATTTATGTTAGAATAAATTTTTTAGATGCTAAGAACTAAATAACCTTACTTATTTTTATTTTTATTTTTATTATCTATGTACATTAACCACAAATATTTATTTCTCATTTTAAATTTTTAATTTAAATATAATTGGACGCTATAATTAACGGTAACGCTAAACGAATTGAATTCGTTTATTAACTATATTAATACATTTTAAAATAAAAACGGCGAACATTTCATATTCAATAAAAATAATAAAAAATTGCAGAAAATTGATTGCAGATGGTAGACCAATAAACTGAGTCACTGCAATAATCTGACCATGTCCTCTAGTATCAATAACGGATCTAGAATGCTGCCAGGCATCATATTATATCACTCCGGTGAAGTAAATTTCATTGAAGGATATCTAGATTTAATTGTACCTTTAGAATGTTCAGCAGAAATTAAAACTACCATTTATAGAACTACTAAAATGATTGACACTTAAAAAACACATTCCTACCTGCCTTTCAGAATAATTTTATTAATATTTCAATAAATCAAAGGGCACATAAATGGGAATTTCAACTCATTATTATTAGAACAAAAGTAATATCCCTCAAATTAGATGAGCTTAAAAGCTTACCATGGGTTTACTCCCAAACAAAATACAAAAGAGCAGCCTTCGAATTAGGAGGAGGTATACTTAACATTTTATTTGGCACAGCAACGGACAAACATTAAATTTTTAAGAAAAAAGATAAACATTTTAGGAACATTTGCAAGCACTTCAAATTTACTAATTAATGAACTGAAAGAACAATTAAAGTCAAATACCCGAACACAAAAAATTTCAAACCTAATTTACAAAAATTAATTTTTACGGCGAATTCCAAAACGCGATCTTGCGACGCCAATAACGTACTCGATAAGCTCAGTAGTATACAATCATTAACTTAACATTAGTAGAAACATTCCATTAATAGCAATTGGCAATGATAACATCAAATTAGTTATCACCTCATTACCAATTAGCAAAAAAACAAGATAACTAATGATCAACTTTTTCACGCAATCTTTTTTATTCCAGCATAATATACTAGAAATGACACAAACCACAAAACTACATCCTATTATACAATTAGAAGCATCAACATACCATTCATTTTTGACATACTCATGGACTATAAAATCAACCACTAACCCGTACGAATTAATTACCCTAATTCTGTTCATTTCAAATGGAAAATTTATTTCATATAAGCTAATTCCGTTCCCAACATACATTCCCTTTAACGAATCGTCCGTCCGAACAATATATAAAATACCGAACAATTATCTTTTCGTTAATTATGGACAAAGAAAGTATACATATTTGCGGAATTCAGCCCATGATTATTGTCGTAACATGGGGAAAACAGCGGTTTGCCCTCAATCACAACCATTTACATCAATTGACGACAAAACGTGCTTGTTATCACTTCTGCTAAATTTCCCCACTAATTTCTTGTCATGTCCTATAACTATTTTCAAGTCTAAAGAACCATACACAGTAACACTAGGACATTTCACTATCATATCTTTTGCAGAAAAAATTAGAGCTTCTATATCCTGTGAAAGACCTAACTCAGTACAACATATGAATAACTTTATTTTTAATATCCCTCACGGTTTTACTTTTACCTACTTCTGCTAATTATCAATTTAAAATCCCATTCATTTAGAGAAAAATATTTCATAAACCTCATTAATCTCTCAATCCGATAAAGTATTATTTAATTTCTTATCTCATGTTGCTTTACCAATATTTCCTCAGCGTGTTCCCAAAATTTCAAGTAATGAAGGAAGTTCAGTGGAATAAAAGACTGGACAGTATAAATAATACCATCCACCCATTGACCCCTTATCTTTCTCAAATTAAATTAATTCCATATATAGGTGGAGGAACAACCGGTGTTATACTATTCATTTTTGCCATAATAATTATTTATTTGACTTGGTCTTATAGAAAAGTATTATGTAGAAAGTGTTTAAAAGAATTAAAGTATGAACCCCAAGAGATTCAATTACATGAGATACCCATTTCAACTCTTTCAGTAGAAGTAACCCCAGTTCAAAATTCCCCAAAGAACCAAACTAAAATTGAAACCTTGGTACCACCTCCCATCAAATTTAGGCAATCAACTTTACACAAACCACCTATGCCACCACCTATTACATACAGACCATCTACTTCACAAGAGGTTGAATTGTATGCTAATGTTCATTAAAAGAACTTATGGATTTTAATTTTTTGAAGGCAGAGTCCTTATCGTAAAAATGGAATATTTACTCAATTAAAATCAAAACAAAAAGTTATGATTAAGAAATGCATACAATTCAAAACAAAATTCCGTCTATCTAAACACAATTTACTATGAATCACCAACTCTAGTTAATCTTGCATCATTTTGTTTACCAATATATCTTTTAAACTATCTACTCAAACAAATTCTTAAGCTTTATTGTCCATAAAATGGAGTTAAATTTTCTTATGACTTTCAATAATCCCAAATCCGGATTTCAAATCCAGATTTCGAAACCCCTATTTGGGATAATCCCGAAACTAATCCCCCTCAGATTCCCAAATCCCTTTTCAAAAATATTATCGAAAAAGAGAAAAGAAAGAGAGAGGGAGGAGAGTTAGTAGGAGGGAAAGAGAGACAGTAGTAGAAAAAAGAGAAATTAGTAGTTGGGGAAGTAGGAAAAACAGTAGAGAGACGAGTTTTCAAAAGAGCTCGCATCTTAAAAATATTATTAGTTTGGAGGAAACGATCGCTAAAGCAACTAGCTAATATATATTTTATCAACAACTTTTAAGAAGCAATAATTGAATTTGAAATGCAATGTGAATAAAAACTCACAAAGTTTAATCATACAAAGTTAGTTTTAAAAGAGTGCTATAGGGTATTGATAGACATTGATATATATAAAATATATAATACTATTATATCATATATTATATTTATACTAAGTATATAATATATATCCTATATATAATATAGTAATATAGTAATAATATATTATATTATAGAGATTGATTTGTTATTATAGTATATATGGAGTAATATTACTGAGTATAATATATATAAATAAATTCGTCTCTAATTTTTTTATTATTTAGCTAAATACAAAGACAGTTTTAAATTGAGACTATAGTAAAGAGTCCCATCTCATTTGACGAACTTCACCTATGAACAAAGTAACGTCCTAACCATGTTAATTTATTAATACTGTAATTATTGTAATTGTAATATGTTAATAATCATAATATTGTCAATAAATAATAATATATATAATAATATATAATAATAATAATTAATAATAATAATATAATAATATAATAATTAGCAACTTGGTTTCCCAGAATTATGTAATTCTTATCTGACTTATGTACAGTGTTCACGCCCTGCCTCAAACTCAACATTTAATTTCCTATTTCCATTCCAACAGCTTGACCACTAACCGGTGAACTGGACCACTAACACCATTACCAATACCTAGCACAACCAGGATTAACCTGACCTGCCTCTCCTGGTTTTGCCTATCACACTCCAGCACATTCACAAGCCCACAATGCCCTTAGTTCTTCCCACATTTTCGTACATAGTTGTTTCTTAGGGGACGCCACAATCTTAGGCAAAATGCCCTCGATATCCCACAGTTCCACATACTGGTTGTCCTCGCTCTTACTCCCTGTGGACAATCACGCTCCCAATGATCCACACCTCCGCATCTCCTACACCAGACCCTTTGCGGGATCCGCACGAATTGCATGGCCGAAATGACCCACTTGCCCACAACTAAAAACAAGCACCAGTTGCCCATCTTACATTCAGAAATCATATGACCCATTTTCCCCACAAGCTGAAAAACACCTTCACATCCCTATCTCACACCCACATTCTCATTGGTTAACACGAACCCTAATCCTTGACCCTGATTATATAAACCATTGAACCTTGGTTTATTTACCTTGACTCTTGGTTAATAACCTATCGTTTTCCCCTTAACAATTCACATTTCCTCTTACTTGACGACCAGCAAAATTATTTTACACCAAATTTTTTTTTTTTTTTTACACCACCATACATTCACCTGTTTCTTTCGTCATCTCTCCAAATACCACCGAAAAATCTCCAAAAACTTCACATTACTTATTAGGGTCATAGCTTTCAGGAGTCTCTATACGAATCTATATCTGAGTGGGGTGAGTGAAGCCCATTATTCATTCCATACCTTTTCCTACCACTAATCACCTCAAGTTGTTCATTTCTCGCTCTGCTCGCCTTCACATAACTCTAATCTTTCTACAATTTCCAAAAACACTCCAGAGTCAATCTCTCTCCTGCCCCATTACTCATTTTCTCTTTTCCTTCGCAAATTTACATACTCCGCCGCCACTGAGGTAGGAACAGTCTCTAAAACTTCTTCAACAATCTCTTGTTCCCCATCCACATCCTCATCCCCAAATTTCTTTCTCGCCAAGGTTCCAGTCGGTGCCACGTACATATCGATTCCTTTTCATTCTTTCCAAATCGACTAGCCTTTAATCAAAATCATTGTCACCCTTTCTATACCTTCACATCCCCCTTTCAACTCTCACACTTCTGGTCATATATCCTCTGTTTTCGCACTTTCATACTTTGGTTCACCTACACAACAGCCTATAAAATTCCAACATTTCCCCCCTCTAAAATTCGCCCAACTCTTTCACCCCAAAAACCTTATTCTCGTCAAACTTCTCCTTACAATAACCCTCATAATTCCCTAAAGACCTCCTCAACCTCTTTCGTACCGTACACATTAAATTTTATTAATTTTTTTGGGATGTCCCGAATCAAGCACACATTCCATTTGCACTCTTAGCACCGCTCAGATTCAGAACCTAGAAATCCCGCGTCTCATTCACCCTACTCAAACATCATTCACACTCAACCTGAACTGACTTATATAATGAATCTAATATCTTTATACTTTTTTCTCTCTTTCATGTCTCCTATTCTTTGGAAGTCATTTTTTGGTTTTTATCCTATTTCTCATACTGCTGTTGTTGTTCAATCAGAAGTTATTTCTTCCCATTCTTCTTCCATTCTCATTTTCTCTAAAATTCTCATCTCTGCATGCAAAAACCTCTATAAAAGGACTGTCCCTATTTACATTCCTTCTCTTCATCGCCAAACACAAAACGCCCATACTCCATGCAGTTAAACTCCAATACACTCCTGATTTCAATCACTTTCATACATCTTTGGTCTTCACTTCTCTCGTTCTTTTTTTCTCACTTATCCCCAATTTCTCTTACATTTACTACCTTTGGAGTAGAGGTCACCCTTTTTCGGGTTCCATTCATTCCAAACCCTCCAATCCCGTCAGCAAACCTGTTGTTCAACATTTCCATCTATTTAGTGCCATTTTCTCCTCGCATTCTCTCTTCTTCATTTCTGTTCCATTTCTTCATTCGCCTCTGATAATTCTCTTCATCCGTTCTCATCAATTTCTTCAAGTCTCCTTTTCTCTTTCCCTTTCTTAAGCCTCCTTATACCTTTCCTAAACTCCACGCCGCACACTCCTCATTATCGTAGCTCATGTTTAACACCTAATCTACTATTAATACTTTTATACTACTTACTTACTATTAAGATTACTTTACAACTACGTCCCCTTCACCTATCCTTCGAGACAGCACCAACGTTTGGGTACGGCCAACATAATATGTAAGCGGATTTTACGCTAAAAAAAAACCTGAATGCTACAATAATTTGAATGCAAGAAAGGCGTGAGGCTGTCTTTCAGGACAAATGAAAGGGACGTAAATCAAAAAAAACCATACAACCTTTAATTTTATTACACAAAAAAATATATAGTAAGTAAATTGTGAATGAAATATATGATATAATAATATATTAAAATTTCCCCAATAAATAATATCACGAAAAACTGAAGAAGTATACCGCAGATATACCAATTACGCATTTTATTTAAAATACAAAAAAATAACACCAGTATCGCCAAATACCACTTACTACAGAGAAATGACAACCCCGTTATTCCAATGACAAAAATAAACTATCCGCACTACTAGTTCCACCACCAGGTATTATTAAACACATATATCACATATATTCCAAACCACACCTATACCTACAACATAATTACAACATATAATAATTTATTAGAAATATATATATAAATAAACGAAAATTCAATAACGAAATATTAATATATGAAATTGTTTCATTTGATAATTTTTTTAGTTTTAATAGTTTTTAGCAACAATTCAGTACCGTCACACACTATTTATGGTACCGTTACTTTTAATGTTTTAGTTGGTACCTATACTATCTATGGTACCTTTACTTTATGGTACCCACGTATTATTTTCAAATGTCAAATGTTTTTTATAAATTTCAAAAATCTTTCCTAAATCTAAAAATGTCTTTCCTCAATCTTTCTTATATTTGTAGACTCAATTTCTTTACTCTTTTTCGTTATTTTAGTTTTCAATTTTGATCTATTTTAATTTCCGATTTTCACTTTTCTTTTTAAATCTTTTCAGTTTAAATTTCCAATTGTTATTTTTTCCTTTTCTAATTGTATTTTTAGTTTGTCTTTTCAAATATTAATTTTCACTTTATCTTCTTTCGAATTTCCAATTTACTTTCTTTGATTTTAATTGTATATAGTTTTCAAATTCGATTTTTCATTTAACTTTATTCGTTCCACCGTCAAGTAATAAAATGGAACAAAAAAAAAATGGTCCCAAGAAAAAGGATACAAATTGGACAAATTGGAGCCAAAACTACTCCAGAAGGCAGCCACAGGAAATTAATCCAATTGTAAAGGACTCGCCTCAAACAAAATGAAGTAAAAAAAAAACTGAAATGAAATAAAAAAGAAACAAATCCTAACATGACATATAAAAAAATAATAAGGTAATAAATAAAGAAATCCCTAACACGAATTAAATAAGTAATTAATATCAGAATTAATTCGTAAATAAATTAAATAAATTACTATCAACTCGAAATCAATCATTAAAATTTTTTTTCAAAAAATGCAAAAATTCAATATTAAAGGTAAAATTTATAAGAAGAAAAATAAATGCAAGAAAAACAATAATTAGTGGCTACCTGGCCAATGTTGTTGACCAGTTTTTTTCTAATTGTACTTCTTACAGCTTACAGGTGACCACAGCAACCAATACACGTCTACCAATACCTCAACCTTAAAACAAAAAAAATGGACTACTTGTAATCTTCATAATAATAATACCAATAATAAACATTAAGAAACATCAATAACAATGAAAGGAATATTATTAATATTAATCATTAATCCAATTACTCTTATGATACTTTTAATAATACGACAAATAATTATTATTCTTTCCACCATAGAAGGATTCCAAATCTGAAAAAAAAGATTCCACAAATCAACCTCTTCACCAATTTACAGGATACTATCAATCACATCCAAAACACCTTCAGAATCTCAAAAAAATCTCAAAAACTTTTAAATAATAATTCCTACGGAAGAAAAACAATATATACAGGAACAAAACAATTAATCGACAAATCCTACAATCATTCACATTTATTTCATTCAAAAGTGAAAGAGTGATGGATGTCGCGAAACAAGGAATAATAAGAAAATAAGGACCTGTTGGAAAAGAAACTACTAACTACTGAGGTAGTCAGAACACCCATCACTCACAGCAACACAATTATTCTCCCCCTTCATAACACCCTCATACATGACAAAATTAAAAATACCCCAAATATGATACAAAACCAAAAAGAACTACCACTAAAGGCAGCTCACTACAACAGGAACCCGAAAAGTTGTAGAAAAACTCAAAAAATTGTTATTTTAACTAAACTTTTTTCTATATATATATATATATATATATATATATATATATATATTATATATATATATATATAAATAATATATATATATATATATATATATATATATAATTATTATATATATATATATATATACTATATATATATATATATATTATAGTATAATATATATATTTTTTATATATATATATATATATATATATATATATATATATGCGTGTGTGTGTGTGTGTATGCGTGTGTGACAACACTTTCTCCAAATTTTTCACTTTTTCGCTCACTTTTATTATAGCACCTCTACTGAAAATAGGGCGTGGTTTGTTGGAGAATAATTAATATATAACCCAAGTCACTCTGAGAATATTGGACCCAAGTTATAGGTGCATTATTTTCATCCACGATAGAACCTACGAATATATGAAACACTTGTACATATCCATATTAGGATCGAAGTTATCACAGGTTAGTGTTTATGTTTTGAACTCCGATTTAACATTTAGTAAATACGTAATAAATGAAAGTACTCGCCTTCTTCCTTCTATTTACAGTACTTACCTGCAGTTCTCAAGTGAGATTGATCAAAACCTTGACTCATCCTGAATCCATGAATTATTCTTAAACAAGACCCTCACAGACGCCTTTATTGTTAGGGTAATGCCTTCCTTTAAAATCTTAATTAATAAATAGAATATCAATTAATTGATTAAATTACATAAAGATCATAAAATTCTAATTCTAATTCATAATTCATAATTCCAATTCATAATTCTAATTCACAGATAATTCAATTCTAATATTCTAATTTTACCTATTTTTATAGGTTTTTTGTTTTTTATCAAGTTTTGTTTTTATCCTTGACTGGATTTTTGTTTTTGGACAGCATCCTTACTGCAGTTTCCGCATGCGACGTAGATTCAAGGTCCATCGAAGTGTCGTAGTTCGTCTCATCATTCCTCAGTAATGAACGCTTTATTGGGGCAGTTTTTTTCCATTTTTGAGGACAGGCACCAGACAGGAGCTGCAGGACGAGGCAGAGACGGACGACAGGTGATGAGGGAGGAGGGACATCAAGAACGGAGGGAAAGAGGAGAAAGGAGCATGGACGAGCAGCACAAGACGGACGCGGCGGTCAGCACAGCGACAGCAGGCGGAACGACAACAATAGGAGAGGGGGGCAGGCCAAGGAAGGAATAAGTAGACAGGACAAGATGGGGTGAGGCCAAGGACAAGCGGAGCAAGGAAGGCACAAAGACAAGGGAAGAAGACACAAGAAAGGAAAAAAAAAGAAATAAAAGGAAAAAGCTAAAAAAGACATAAGAAAAAAGAAACAAAAGCTACGGAACATGAGAAGCAAACGAACAAGGTTAATGGTAACAAAACCTGGAAGAAATCTGGTATAAAAACAAATAAAAAAAAGGGTTGAATTGACCTGGAAAACACAAAAAGGAACACTACGGATATTAAGAAAAAAGGAAAATAAAGGATAAAAGAAAAAAAAAGAAAAACCAAAGGAAAGAAGAAAAAAACTAGAAAACCAAAAATAAAAAAATGGAAACAAAGAAAAAAAAATAAATAAAAAAAGGAAAGGAAAGGAAAAAAAGAAGCAAAAGAAAAAAAGGAAAAAAGGAAAAAAAAATGAAAAGAAAAAAAGAATGAAAGGAAAAAAAAGATATAAAGGAAAAAGAAAGAAAAAGGAAAAAGAAAACCAAAGGAACAAAAGGTAAAAAGGAAAAAGGAAACGAAAGGAAAATAAAGAAGGAACAAAATAAAGGGGGAAAACGGAACAAAATTAAACAAAAGGAAACAAATGTTCTCAAAAAGGAAACGGAAAGAAAACAAAAAGAAAACCAAAGGAACAAATAGGATAAAAAAACAAAAGAAACTAAAAGAAAAAAGGAAACAAAAGGAAACAAAAGCAAATAAAAGGAAACAAATGGAACAAAGGAAACAAAGGAATAAAGGAACAAAAGGAATAAAAAGAAATAAGGATTAAAAATATATATTACAGAAAAAACAAACAAAGGTAGCAAAGAAGAATATAAAAGGTAACAAAAGGAAACAAAAAGAAGCAAAAGGAAAAAAAGGAAATCAAAGGAAATAAAAAGGAAAGAAAAGGGAAGCAAAATGGAAAAAAAAGAAACTAATAGAAACGATAGGAAACAAAAGGACACAAAAAGAAACAATAGGAAACAAAAGGAAACAAAAGGGAAAGAAAAAAGAAAAATAGGAAAAAAGGAAAAAGAAACCCGTTAGAGAACGTAAGTAAAGGACAAAGAAGGAAACAAAAGGAAACACAAAGGAAACAAAAGGAAACAAAAGAAATCAAAAAGAAACAAAAGAAAACGAAAATATTTTTTTTCCTTTTTCATCCCTTTTTGTTTCCTTTTGTTTCCTTTTGTTACCTTATATTTCCTTATGATTCCTTTTGATACCTTTTGTTTCCTTTTGTTTCCTTTTGTTTCCTTTGTTTCCTTTTGTTACCTTTTGTTTCCTTTTGTTTCCTTTTGTTACCTTTTGTTTCCTTTTGTTTCCTTTTGTTTCCATTTTTTCTTTTTTTACCTTTTGTTTCCTTTTGTTTGTTTTTGTTTCCCTTTATTTCCTTTTGTTTCCTTTTACTTCCTTCTGTTTCCTTTTGTTTCCTTTTTGTAACATAGTTTAATTTTGTTTTCTCTTATTTCCTTATTTTTCCTTTTGTTTTCTTTTGTGTCCTTTTGTTTCCTTTTGTTTCTTTTAGTTTTTTGGTTTTCTTTTTTTCACTCTTTTTTTATTCCTTTTTGTTTCCGTTTGTTTCATTTTGTTTCCTTTTGTTTCCTTTTGTTGCTTTTTGTTTCCTTTTGTTTCCTTTTTTTCTTTTTGTTTCCTTTTGTTACCTTTTGTTTTCATTTGTTACCTTTCGTTTCCTTTTGTTTCCTTTTGTTTCTTTTAGTTTCCTTGATTTTTTCTTTCATTCGTTTCCTTTTTGATTACTTTTTGTTTCCTTTTTTGTTCCTTTTGTTACCATTTGTTTCCTTTTGTTTCCTTATGTTACCTTTTAACTCATTTTGTTTGTTTTTTGTTTTCTTTTGTTTCCTATTGTTTCCTTTTGTTTCCCTTTGCTCCTTTTTGTTTCCTTTTGTTTCCTTTTGATTCTTTTTGTTTCCTTTTGTTTTCTTTTGTTTCCCTTTTGTTTTCTTTTCTTTCCTTATGTTTTCTTTTGTGTCTTTTTGTTTCCTTTTGTTTCTTTTAGTTACTTTTGTTTTTTCCTTTTGTTTCCTTTTTGTTATTTTTCGTTTCATTTTGTTTCCTATTGTTTCTTTTTGTTTCATTTTGTTATCTTTCGTACCCTTTTCTCTTATTTCCTTATTTTTCCTTTTGTTTCCTTTTGTGTCCTTTTGTTTCCTTTTGTTTCTTTTAGTTTCTTTGGTTTTCTTTTTTTCCATTCGTTTCTTTTTTTATTCCTTTTTGTTTCCGATTTGTTTCATTTTGTTTCCTTTTGTTTTCTTTTGTTACTTTTTGTTTCCTTTTGTTTCCTTTTTTTACTTTTTGTTTATTTTTGTTACCTTTTGTTTCCATTTGTTACCTTTTGTTTCCTTTTGTGTTCTTTTGTTTCTTTTAGTTTCTTTGTTTTTTTTTCTTTCATTCGTTTCCTTTTTGATTTCTTTTTGTTTCCTTTTTTGTTTCATTTTGTTACCTTTTGTTTCCTTTTGTTTCCTTTTGTTTTTTTTGTACCTTTTGTTTCCTTTTGTTTGTTTTTGTTTCCCTTTGTTTCCTTTTGTTTCCTTTTATTTCCTATCTGTTTCATTTTGTTTCCTTTTTGTGACTTAGTTTAATTTTGTTTTCTCTTATTTCCTTATTTTTCCTTTTGTTTCCTTTTGTTTAGTTTTGTTTCCTTTTATGTCCTTTTGTTTCCTTTTGTTTCTTTTAGTTTCTTTAGTTTTCCTTTTTTCCATTCGTTTCTTTTTTGATTCCTTTTTGTTTCCGTTTATTTTATTTTGTTTCCTTTTGTTTCCTTTTGTTACTTTTTGTTTCCTTTTGTTTCCTTTTTTTACCTTTTGTTTCCTTTTGTTACCTTTTGTTTCCTTTTGTCACCTTTTGTTTCCTTTTGTTTCCTTTTGTGTCCTTTTGTTTATTTTAGTTTCCATGATTTTTTTCATTCATTCATTTCCTTTTTGATTCCCTTTTGTTTCCTTTATTGTTCCTTTTGTTACCATTTGTTTCCTTTTGTTACCTTTTAACTCAATTTGTTTGTTTTTTTTGTTTTTTTTGTTTCCTATTGTTTCCTTTTGTTTCCTTTTTGTTTCCTTTTGATTCCTTTTGTTTCCTTTTGTTCATTTTTGTTTCCTTTTGTTTCCTTATGTTTTCTTTTGTGTCCTTTTGTTTCCTTTCGTTTGTTTTAGTTTCTTTTGTTTTTTTCCTTTTGTTTCCTTTTTGTTCCTTCTCGTTTCTTTTTGTTTCCTTTTGTTTCCTTTTGTTTCTTTTTGTTTCAATTTGTTATCTTTCTTTTCCTTTTGTTTCTTTTTGATTTCTTTTGTGGCCTTTTGTTTCCTTATGTTTGTTTTAGTTTCATAGGTTTTCTTTTTTTACTTTTGTTTCCTTTTTGATTCCTTTTTGTTTCCTGTTTGTTTCATTTTCGGGCTGAGTTACTCTTTTGTTTCTTTTTTACTTTTTGTTTCTTTTGTTACGTTTTGTTTCCTTTTGTTACCTTTTGTTTCCTTTTGTTACCTTTTGTTACCTTTTTGCTCCCTTTTTGTTTCCTTTTTATACCTTTTGTTTCCTTTTGTTTCCTTTTGTTTCTTTTTTTACCTTTTGTTTCCTTTTGTTTGTTTTTGTTTCCCTTTGTTTCCTTTTGTTTCCTTTTATTTCCTTCCTTTTCCTTTTGTTTCATTTTGGTGGTTAGTTTTATATTTTTTGTTTTCCTCTTATTTCCTTATTTTCCCTGTTGTTTAGTTTTGTTTCCTTTGTGTCCTTTTGTTTCCATTTGTTTCTTTTAGTTTCTTTGGTTTTCTGTTTTTCATTCGTTTACTTTTTAATTCCTTTTTGTTTCCGTTTGTTTCCTTTTGTTTGCTTTTGTTACTTTTTGTTTCCTTTTTTACTTTTTGTTTCCTTTTGTTACCTTTTCTTTCCTTTTGTTACCTTTTGTTTCCTTTTGTTTCCTTTTGTTACTTTTTTGTTTCCTTTAAGTAATTAGACTGACCTCCTTTTTGTTTCCTTTTTATACCTTTTGTTTCCTTTTGTTTACTTTTGTTACCTTTTGTTTCCTTTTGTTTCCTTTTGCTTTCTTTTGTTTCCTTTTGTTACCTTTTGTTTCCTTTTGTTTCCTTTTGTTTCTTTTTTACCTTTTGTTTGTTTTTGTTTCCCTTTGTTTCCTTTTGTTTCCTTTTATTTCCTTCTGTTTCCTTTTGTTTCCTTTTTGTGACTTAGTTTAATTTTGTTTTCTCTTATTTCCTTATTTTTCCTTTTGTTTAGTTTTGTTTCCTTTTGTGTCCTTTTGTTTCCTTTTGTTTCTTTTAGTTTCTTTGGTTTTCTTTTTTTCCTTTCGTTTCTTTTTTGATTCCTTTTTGTTTCCGTTTGTTTCATTTTGTTTCCTTTTGTTTCCTTTTGTTACTTTTTGTTTCCTTTTTTTACTTTTTGTTACCTTTTGTTTCCTTTTGTTTCCTTTTGAAACCTTTTGATTCCTTCTGTTTCCTTTTGTTACCTTTTGTTTCATTCTGTTTCCTTTTGTTTCCTTTTGTTTCCTTTTGTTACCTTTTGTTTCCTTTTGTTTCTTTTTTACCATTTGTTTCCATTTCTTTCCTTTTGTTTCCTTTTTTTTACCTTTTGTTTCCTTTTGTTTGTTTTTGTTTCAATTTGTATACTTTTGTTTCCTTCTGTTTCCTTTTTTTCTTTTTGTGACATAATTTAATATTGTTTTCTCTTATTTCCTTATTTTTCCTTTTGTTTCCTTTTGTTTCCTTTTGTGTCCTTTTGTTTCCTTTTTTTTTAGTTTCTTTAGTTTTCTTTTTTTCCATTCGTTTCTTTTTTTATTCCTTTTTGTTTCCGTTTGTTTCATTTTGTTTCCTTTTGTTTCTTTTGTTATTTTTTGTTTTCTTTCGTTTCCTTTTTTACTTTTTGTTTTCTTTTGTTACCTTTTGTTTCCTTTTGTTTCCTTTTGTTTCTTTTAGTTTCCTTGATTTTTTTCTTTCATTCGTTTCCTTTTTGATTTCTTTTTGTTTCCTTTTTTGTTCTTTTTGTTAACATTTGTTCTTTTGTCATACAGTTTACTTAAATCATTTTGTTTTGTATTTTTTTGTTTTTCCTTTTGTTTCCTATTGTTTCCTTTTGTTTCCTTTTGCTTCTTTTTGTTTCCTTTTGTTTCCTTTTGATTCCTTTTGTTTCCTTTTGTTTTCTTTTGTTTCCCTTTTGTTTCCTTTTGTTTCCTTATGTTTTCTTTTGTGTCCTTTTGTTTCCTTTCGTTTCTTTTATCCTTTTTGTTTCCTTTTGTTTCCTTTTGTTACCTTTTGTTTTCTTTTGTTTAGTTTTGTTTCCTTTTGTTTCTTTTTGTTTCCTTTTGTTTCCTTTTGTTTCTTTTTTTACCTTTTTTTCATTCTTGTTTGTTTTTGTTTTTTTTTGTTTCCTTTTGTTACCTTTTGTTTCCTTTTGTTACCTTTTGTTTCCTTTTGTTACCTTTTGTTTCCTTTTGTTACCTTTTGTTTCCTTTTGTTACCTTTTGTTTCCCTTTGTTTATTACTGTCTTATTTCCTTTTTGTTCATCCCATCCTGCTGTTCTTTCAACATTATTAGTGTCAACTTCTTTTCCCTTCAAACAAAACGTCTAAACCATCCTTTGTTACCATTTTGTTTCCTTTTGTTTCTTTTGTTTCCTTTTTGCTTACCTTTTGTTCCTTTTGTTACCTTTTGTCTCGCGTCTTTTGTTTCCTTTTGTCTTTTGTTTTCCTTTTGTTACATTTTTGTCTCGCTTCTTTTGTTACCTTTTTGGTTTCCTTTTTCTTACTGTTTTTCTTTCCTTCTTTTAACTTTTATTTTCCTTTTATTACTTTTGTTTCCTTTGTTTACATTTTGTTTCCTTTTGTTTACATGATTTTGTTTCCTTTTGTTTTTCCTTTATGTCCTTGTGTTTCCTTTTCTACCATCAGATTGTTTCAATTTGTTTGCTTTGTCTTTCATCTGCAAACCCAGCTATTATGCTTTGTTTGTTTATTTTTTCCCTTTGTATGCTATTGTCTCCTTTTGTTTTCCTTTTATTACCTTTCGTTTCCTTTTTGTTACCTTTTGTTACCTTGTGTTTCCTTTTGTTACCATTTGTTTCCATTTAAATTGCTTAAGTACTTTTGTTTACTTTGTTTTATTTTTGTTTCCTTTGTTTTTCTTTTTTTGTTTCCCTTTGTTACCTTTTGTCTCGCGTCTTGTGTTACCTTTTTGCCTCGCATTTTTGATGTTACCTTTCGTCTCTTATGGAAAAGTTGGTTTTTCTTTTGTTTCCTTTGTTTCCTTTTGTTTTCCTTGGATTGTCCTTTTGTTTCCTTTTGTTTCTGTTTGTTACTATATTCTTTCCTATTTTTCCTTTTTGTTACATCTATTTGTTTCCTTTTTTGTTTCTTTTGGTTACACTTTTGTTTCCTTTCTTTCTATTGTTTTCTTTTGTTTCCTTTTGTTACCTTTTGTTTCCTTTTCTTGTTGTTTTCTTTTGTTTGTTTTTTAGGTAACTTTTGTTTCATTTTGGTTTTCATTTGCTTCCTTATTCTTATAGTCTTTCTTTTGTAAGAGATATACTTATATATATATATATATATATATATTATATATATATATATATATATATATATATATATATATATATATATACTATATATATATATATATATATATATATATATATATATATATATATATATATATATATATATATATATATATATTATTAATATTATTTATTTGTTTTTTATTTTTTTCGCGTTTGCCACCACCTGCGCATCAGCCGCCAGCAAGCGCTCGCTCGCGGACCGCATCCTTCTCGCACGAGATCCTTCACTCAACTGACGAAGTCGAGTATTGCATCATATATGGCAAAAATTTATTTTTATAATAAAAAATATTTTAAATATTTTTCGTGGTAAATTTTTTTTGAAGGAAAATGCCTGATATTTTTTATAAAAATTATTTAATCATTTTATGTTCGAAAATGACATAAAAAGGAGGATGCCAATTAAAAAGGAATTTATAAATTTGTTTGTTATGAACCAATCACAACGTTGCTTACACTTTGACGTAAGCAAATGAAGGAGGGGCTTTATTTCCAAAACAGCCGTTGGAAATTTTGAAAATTTGAAATGCATATCCCCAACAAGCAAAAAAGAAATAAAAGGAAAAAAGGAAAACAAAAGAAACTAAAAGCAACAAAAGGAAACAAAAGAAACAAAAGGAAACAAAGGAAAACAAAAGGAAACAAAATAAAAAAATAATCAAAAGGAAACAAAGGAAACAAAAAGAAACAAAAGGACACAAAAGAAACAAAAGGAAAAAAAGGAAAACAAGAAACAAACAAAAATTAAACAAAAGGTAACGAAAAGAAACAAAACGAAACAAAACGAAAAAAGGAAACAAAAGGTAACAAAAGGAAACAAAATGTAGCAAAAGGAAACAAAAGGAAACAATAGAGAAAAAAGGAATCAAAAGGAAACAAAAGGTAACAAAAGGAAACAAAAGGTAGCTAAAGGAAACAAAAAGAAACAAAACGATACAAAAAGAAACAAAAGTAAACAAAAGGAAACAAAAAGGAAGCAAAAGTAAACGAAAAAAAAAGAAAACCAAAGAAACTAAAGGAAAAAAACTTAAACAAAAGGACACAAATGGAAACAAAAATAAACAAAAGGAAACAAAAGGTAAACAAAAGGAAACAAAAGGAAAAAAAGAAACAAAAGGAAACAAAAACAAACATAAGGTAACAAAATGAAATAAAAGGAAACAAAGGTATCAAAAGGAAACAAAAGGAAACAAAAAGGAAGCAAAAGTAAACGAAAAAAAAGAAAACCAAAGAAATTAAAGGAAACAAACTGAAACAAAAGGACACAAATGGAAATA
>JABUQX010061171.1:22500-42197 GCA_015478945.1 Trachelipus rathkii
ACCGTATATAATATAAGACGATATTACTGGTTCATTGTACCAAAGTGTATCTTTGCGTCATACGTTGAGATTTCGCCGTTCTAAATTTCAAACATTTTTGCCTCTATGGTCTAACTTTTAATAAAAAGGTAATATTTATAACGAATATTTATTAACAATTTCAAAATGCCAAAACTTAGAGAGAGGAACAATGTTATATACGAATTATTTTATGTACTAGAATGAAGTTAAACACAATCTACACTCAAAAGTATTTTTAGGTTAAAGTATATATTTATATACGTATGACATCCGAATAAGATGTAACTATCACATAGTACATATATATATACCTTAATATACCTTTTACCAACGGTGGAGATAGATTCTGCTGATGGAGTTCTGCTACGTTTTTGGTTGTCATGCTGGTTGTGTGTGCGTGCCTCGTGATGCCAGCTCGCACAGCGACCGCCGGGCCTTTCTATCGACTTTATCAACCATCCGCGGTCCTTACTCTTCTAACATCTACGATCCGCTGGAAAGTACCCACCTCATCTAATTCTAACCCTAACTTTTGCTCTTGGTCTGAGACACAGATATCATAAGAAATTCGACTGCCTCGTAACTCGTTTAAACTATATGCTACATATAAACTTACTCCTTCAGTAAATTTCCGCATAAGGGTGGTCAGTAGTCCTATGTTAACATGAAAGCCACGTCGCTGTAACACGGTCTCGAGAATTCCTCGAATCTCTATAACTTCGGACTGTTCTGCTGGCTTAAAATCTTTTTTCTTCTACTACAATAGTATCGTTGTCTTATGCTACTGTCTCTTTCCTAACCAGAACCAGCATTTTCACGCAACCTATTATCTGAAGTTATCGTATACTACTTCTCACGAGACTCTCCGTTATTATCTTCTACACCACAAATTTCTGACGGTCGCGTTCCCTGATCTTTTAAGGGGAATTCGAATGTTATTTACAACACTGAATTGGTTTGCGGTCCCTTTCCTCTGATACTGATATAGGGGTGGGGAGGAGGCGAATCATCCAATATTCTTAAACGATCTGGAGAAACTAATCAAAGAACCTCACACACATTCCGGATCGCTCCACATCCAATTGCTGAAACAGACTTGGACCTGATGTTTTCACCCACTAGTCCTTTCTCTCATATAAATACCACCATCCTGCCCTATAGCGTTTTTATAGCACTGAAAGGTTTGCATTGGGGGCGGCCTCATGCGTTGGCTTCTACGTCTAACTAATAATGTGGAATGACTTAGCTTGTGCTACTTGGGTGACGCTATCGATTCTGTCCGAATAAAGGGTGGGAGCTGTAACTCGGGATGGGCGATGAGCAGCTCATTCCTTCTTCGACTCAAATCTTTCTCGTCCCTCATCGAACCATGGTACTCGTATCGTGCTTCGTTCTCCTGGCCATCTTCAGGCTACGAGACAGCGCGGATATCGGGGGACTGAAAAATTCTCCGTTCTCCTATCACTTCTTTGCTAATTTGTCATTCAGCGTATGAAACTCGTTGCTGAGGGATACTCGTGTCGACGAGCAGAGCCGGAACATCCGCCACAAAACCAGAATAGCCTCTAGACCCATAGCTGACAAATCTTTCTGGCCTCTGCCAAAAACATCTCCACAACAACTGTCTCTGTAAATCTTGTCTTCCTTCTCTTAGCTGACCTTTGAGTCGGTACTGTATTTGCACCATTTCGTCCCTAACGTGAAAAAGGCAAGTTGCTCTTCGGCCTCCGATTTCTCCTCTTAACTCATACCCTGGACGATTCTGCGACAATTCCTCATGCCCTCCCCTTCTCCTTTCAGGTGTCCTAGTCGCTCTCTTGCCTGTGAATGAATACATCTTGACTCCGCGCGTGCATTGGCTCCTGAAACGCTAACGCGGGTGACAGCCGAGATGGCATCTCCTCCCGAGTTCTTGAAGGGAGTGGCTTCCGTGCTATCCCGGCACCGTCGCTGCAACTTTTAATTCTCTAGGTGTGCTCCGAATACTAACAGCTGTCCCTCAGTTGTTGGAACACGCACATGGTCCCAACCTATTCCGAAAAAAGGACACCGCTCAGGATTGCTCCAACTATCGCACCATAACCTTGATACCACTGTATTCTTTCTAAGAAAACTCTTCTCAACTCTCACTTTCCTTAAAGGAGCCATCGTGGGAATCTCCGATCACTTTTCCAGATCGCGACTAGGCTTTGCGGGCGCTGCGAGGTCTACTGGCGAATACCTTCTTATTCGCCTTTACTGATTTGAATTGGTTATTCCGCTCTGAGGAACTACCGGGGAGACTTGGCGTCGGGGCGCTGTCGAACACTATCCAAAGCATATGTGGACCGGGCTTATGGAGGGCGCGTCACGTGCCTTCTCCACAGCTCCCCTGCCTAGTTGGGTTTACCGTCCTTCTTCTTACTTAACACGTTATAGGTTTCTTATTCAACTCGCCGAATATCGGCTGGTTGTTGATGGTCGACTTCTTCCTTCCTTTTCTCGCAATAGTGGGGTGTCCTCAGGGTGTTCTGCTTATCTCCGTACCTTTATCTCTCCTGCTTTCATTAGATGGATCTTCTCACCCTGACATGCTAAGCTCTATTCGACTCATATGCCGGATGACTCGACCCTTCATTCTTCGAATCACCACAAGTTTCTGCTCCTTCTCTTACTTCTTAGAACTGTGCGCCTCTCAGTCTATGATCCTTTACGCGGATTCTTATTCCGCTGACCTCTCTGGATCAGATTCCCGGGTGGGGTCGTCTGAACTTGTGAAATTCAATTTCTTTAAAAAACTCAACTTCTACAAATCTCCCGTCTCTAAGACACCTTCTAATCCTTCTCCGTATCTCTGGTTTCGATCGTGTTCTACTGCGGTGCTCTCCCTGTCTGACAGATCATAAAAATGCGCATTGAGTCCGCTTAACCGAATAAACGAGAAAACAATGTACTCATTGGAAACCTCACCAGTCACTAACGGATTGTAGGGCGCGGGCCTCACAAGAGAAACCGGGTTCTGCTGGGTTGAGTGCGAGACACTTTTTTTCCTGCCCGGACTTGCCCAGTTGTCCCAGCTATACCAAGTGCCTCATTCCGCCTGGTGTAATGGAGTACCGGTCTCATATGCTGGGGGGTCTTCTCGTTTCACCCGGCTATGGATTTAGCAGGTCGAGTTCAGAAGGGCCAAAAGGTACGTTGCATAAACTGTCCTGTCTACTTGGTTCCAGTTCACTTGACCCTCTGATCATTTGCGGCGGCCGCGGATCGCTTGGTTTGCATTCTATGCCTCTTTCTACATATCAGGTACCGCGTAAGCGGGTAGGTGCTCGAGGGAGCCTGTACTCATCTCGTGTCACCTCCAGCCTTTGACGTCGTCCTTGCGTAGAACGTAGGGCGTCGCAGATGTGCTGCAGCATGAGTTTTGTGTGATGTAGCGGTAATCTTCAGGCGTAGTTTCCCTGTCCAGGTGCTTCCCTATGTTTCCTGCCGACATCTGTGTCTGTGATTCTCGTTCCAGCTTCTGCTGTTTCCTGTGCTGAGATTTAATCTCCGCCACTTCAAAGCCTGCGGTCTGTGTGTCAATCTGGACGGTAGCATCATTGCTTTAGTTTTTATAATGAGCTACGTTCCTAGAGACGTCTCCTCTAATAGGGCATTGCCCCGTGAGAGGTGGTATCATGTAAAAAAGAATGCAGTTATGCACACATGCTATATAGTATATACGTATAATATACATATAATGCTATATATATACTATATATATATTATCACGCTATAGCTTATACCGTATATATATAATATGATATATTCCGATATAGTATAAGTATCAGTTGTCCACCCTATACTAGTATATATATATATATAGGCTACGAAGTAATATATTACTATATTATACCTAGTAGTAGTATATTATAGTAGTATAGTGATATACTATTAGGTGGTATATATGACGTGATATATATAAGTAGTAAGAAATATACTATATATATATATATACTGTAGTATAAAGTATAGTATAAACACGTTCCCGATTATAGTCTCAGGTAGTATATATATATATGATATATATTATATAACTATTATAATATAGGTAGTATATATATATTATAGAGTATATATATAATACTGATATATAGTATATAGTATAATATATATATATTAGTATATAGTACGTAATATCATAAATGATCAATTAAAATTATTCCCTGGAACATAAAGTTTGAAGAAAATTTAATTAGTTTACCGATTAAATTATTGGTCGTTGAAGGTTATCACATTGGGATCGATAACCAACGCACGCTTGCGATTGCGGAAAAGCGTGGAGTTAAAGTTTCTATTCCTTTGTAAGATAAATCCAAAACATATAAATTTATGATATCAATTTTCTAATCATGGTGTGCGACGGAAATCGATAAAGAAAAACTAGGTATGTTTTCGTTATGCAAAAATTTAAATTATAATTAATATTGCTTTATGTAATCGGAAAGCCGAATACTGTTGGGATGAATAGTATATAAAAACCTTTATCCATTTGAATTAGAATGGGACATTAAAAAGTTCTGGCTTTCATCAAAGCCACATGCTGTTGCGAATCGGAAGTTACGAAAGAAAAACTCTAGTTTCAACATGGCCTTAAGATAAGAATTTACACGTGTGTATATTTATTATAAAATATGAAACATTTAACTAATGTACGGCCACAAATATTGTTTTAGCAGGCGTTTAGTTAAAATAAATTCCAACTTGAAAAAAGGATCCGCTTCATGGATAGGCATTGGTTCTATAGAGTTATATAGCTAAGTATATAAGTATACTTATATCAATACTGATCAGTAGTAGTATATACTATATATTATAACTATATAAAATTATATTATATATATATATATATATATATATATATATTATATATATATGATATAGTATATATATATATATATATGTATTTAATATATATATATATAGTATATTATATATATATTATATAATATATATATACCTAACTATATATATATATATATAATATAGATATATGATAGGTATAATACTATCTACTAGTAGTAATATATAATAGTATATAGTAATATAGATAATATTATAATTATTATATATATCATTACCTATATATTTATATTGACAATGAAATATAATATACTATACTATACATATATAGTATAGATATAATAATATACTATATATAATATATATATATATATATATATATAATAAATAATATATATATAGATATATATTGTATATATACTAATATATGATATATAGTTATTATATATTATATATATAAGCTATAGTATATTATACGTATGATAAATATATTAACTATATACCATATTAATACTCAGCTATATATATAATATATAATATCATATATTACTATACTATATAGATATATATACGCCACTTTAAACCTTAAATATGATCAGTACTATATATTATATGATATAATATATATGTATATTCATACTTAGTATTAATATATATAGAACTATATACTGTAACTTATCATAGTTATATATAGATATTATTATAATTATATGATATATATATATATATAATAACTAATATAATATATATATATCCACCGTCTCCCACAGTATCTGTACTCGTGGTGGTGTCAGATTGCAAATACGGGAACGTCCGTTCACTTTTTTGCAAATGTTTCCGGTTTCAATTAATTTGCCAGACCAATGTGACGGGAACTTGCTGTCGCTACTACTCTTCTCCATGGTGATCCTATCTTCGTCCGATACCTTCACTCGCATACCTAGTCTTCCTTTGTTACTTGAATACTCTTTTAGCTCCATCAACTCCATCCTTGCATCTGAATTGTTGCAAAACTACCTCTCCTATGTGACTCTCACTTTAAAAAAATATATACTCCTTAGCCCAATGGTTATTTACTTAATTCATTTACAGACACATGTCATGTCCATTATCACTGCCAGACATACCTTTTGATCTTTGCGTTTTTCCCTTTCTGTAGACATGTTTCCTATCGGATATATCCCTCATCCAATTTCATTTCTAGTCAGAATCATTTCCTAATACTGCACAACATCTCCTAAACCTTCATGTTCCAGAACCTCACCATCGTTTTTGACTATTAAAATATTAGATTCCTACCTTCTCACCATCCCATACAGGACAGTTGGACACAAATATTAACACTCAAAACAATTTCATTTTTACCTTGTTAAATTTCACTTTACCATAATTCTCCAATGCTACTTAGTACACTTTCACCCTCTGCAATTCTCTTGTTATCCCATAATCTTTTCTGTTCCAACTCCATCCTAAAAGCCTCAATGCTACCTATGCTCTTAGGTACCTAAAGACAGGTAGATTCTGAATGTAGACTTCTACATTCACCTCTGTGAATATTCTACCAAAATGAGATCGGTCACCTTTGGCGTTGCAGGTTCACTGAATTCATGCTACTTTAGCAGGATAATTTTTTAAGGCATTATTTTCTGTTTCTCGTCACTACATCCGCTTCAACGCAAGCATCCAAATTGCATATAGTTGAGCTCTTCTGGTAGAATCAATACGACCAAAACACGAGTAATCGGGTCAGGCCAAAAGGTAGAAAATGTTTATCTCCTAATTGACCCTATGTAGAGTTCAAATCCGTTCCTTTCCTAATTCTAACCATATTCCTAACTACAATATCTATAAAGATATTAACCAATCATGGTTTCATAACACAACCTTTTTCAGTCGTACTTCTACTTTAACCCACTCCCCTTCTCTCCTTTTAATCCTAACACATGCTCCACTGATCCATTAAAATAATTTAAACGCCTTTACAATCAATTTATTACATAACTTTTTTGCAACTCCGCTACTTCCCTCTTTGCACTTTATCATATCCCTTTCCCAAATCAAAGAAGGATACCAAAAAGTTTTCTTTCTTTTCTGACTACTTCTTCAACAGGATTTTCAAGGTAAACACCTGACCGACACATCCTCGACCATATTTAAGACCACACCGTTCCTCTCCAATCTGCTAATCTGTATTATTTCATAATATTTTTATATTAACACTCGTCCAAATACTAACTTTGCATACTGCAATCAATAAACTTATCATATGTAATTAGAGCACTCCTTCATATTGAAGTAAGACAGGAGTATTTCCAATATTGGGGTACCGCACCTTTCACAGGAAACATTAAATAGTCTCATTAGCTACTCTACGACTCAAGTACCTCCTTTTCTTAACATTTCTACTTGCATAGAATAGTAAACCTCTACTTCTATATCTTCTTAAACCACATTCCCATTCAGTTTTTACATTATTTACAAAAAAATTTCATTCTATTCAAACCCTTTGTATCTCTTTTCAAAATTTTTTGTTTATTACTCGATAGTCTTCAACTATCTTTCATCCGCCCATCTCTTTGCAGCTTTTATTTTCCTTTTAACCTTATTTCGCCCCCATCATGTATTCATTCCATGTTTTCCAGCTATTAATAACGAAATATCTGGCAAAAACTTTTTTCTTTTAATAATAACCTCCAATTCTTTACTTCACTATTGACTATCTTTTCTTTCACTTTTTTTCATCAATCTTTTTTAGTAATTTTTAGTAATTATCACCATTATTTTCTGAAAAAATTTCCACTCTTTCTGTATTCCTTTTATCTCTTTTTTTCATTATTCTGCATTATTATCATTATTCTCCAGTTTTATGTTAAATATTCTTCATTACCCTTGTCACTTTTACTCTTCCCAAAATCTGTTGTTTATTTTTTACTCTCCTTTCACCGCAATCTTTGCTTCTACCAAATTGGGATCGGATATACACCAGCTGCTCCTTTCAAGATGTTTACTCCTTTTTTTCACCTTCTTCTAATTCACTTTATTCAGGACAAATCTCTTTACTCTTTATTATCTCTTTGTTTACCAGTAAAAAAGAATGAGCATTGTTGTTAAGTTTAAAAAGAGTAAAAAAGAGTAAAAAAGGTTAAAAAAGAGTTGAAAAAAGAGTAAAAAAGACGTTAGCAGTCCTAGTTTGTTGTTACTTCACTTTGTTACACTCTTTTTTTACTCTTTTTTTGACTCTTTTTTAACCCTTTTTTTTACTTCTGGTTTTTTAATTCTTTATTTTTACTCTTTTTTTTTAAGCTCACCTTTGTTTTACTATTATTATTACATCTTGTTTATTACATCTTTTTTTAGCTCTTTTTCTACTCTAAAAAAAAAAGAGTAAAAAATGAGTAATAAAATAGAGTAAAAAAAAACTCTTTTTTTTTACTATCTTTTTTTTTTCTTCTTTTTTCTTTTATGTAACAAAAGAGAAAACAAAGAATGTAAGAAACAGTATAAATCAAGGTAAATAAAAAGAGTAAATAAAAAAGAGTTGGGATGTTATTGTTAAAAAAAGAGTAAAAAAAGAGTCAATAAAATTTAAGCAGTAAAAAAACTCTTTACTCTTTCGTGTTTACTCCACTTTTTATCTTTTATCACATCTCTAAAAAAATAGAGTAAAAGAGTAAAAAATAAAAGGTAAAAGGTATAAAATAAAGAGAGTAAGAATAAAAAGAGTAAAAAAAACTCTTTTATTTACTCTTTTTTATAAAGCTTATATTTTTTTTACTCTTTTTTAGAGTAAAAAAAAGTGGATTATAAATTAAGGAATTAATTAATAAAAAAAGAGAATAAAAAAAAGTAAAAAAAGAGTAAAAAAAGAGTAAAAAAAGAGTAAAAAAAGAGTAAAAAAGAGTAAAAAAGAGTAAAAAAAGAGTTAAAAAAATAAAAAAGAGTGAGAAAATAGATTATAATAAAAGAAGTAGAAAACGACTCGTAACAATGACTAACATAAAGAGTTCAAAGAAAGTAAGAAAAGTAATATAAGATGATGAGGTAGTCAATTATTCCTAACGGATTTCCAACAGGCTTTCAAAGACGTAAAAGAGTAAAGAGTCTTTTATTTTTACTCCTTTTTTTATATTAACCTCTAGAGTAAAAAAGCAGTAATAAAATAGAGTAAAAAAAGATGTAAAACAAGCAGTGAAAAAAAAAAGTAAAAAAAGAGTAAATAAAATTTGTTTATCCCTCGTTTTTTTATTTTTTTTTAGCCCCTCTCCTTTTCTTTTAACTCTTTTTTTTAGAGTAAAAAAAAGAGTAAAAAAAGAGGTAAAAAAAGAGTAAATAAAGAACCATTGACAACGAGTAATAAAAAGATATAAAAAAGAGTAAAGAGAAAGTATAAAAAAGCTAATTAAAAAGAGTAAAAAGAGATTATAGTCATAACAGTGAAAAGGATAAAAGAGTAAAAAAAAGAATAATAAGAAGAAGATAAATAAAGATGTAAAAAAAGTAAAAAAAGAGTAAAAAGAGTAGAATAAAGAGTAAGAGAATAAACAGATCAAATTAATTGAGTGAATGAAATTAGTATAAAAAGACGATAAAAAAGAGTAAAAGGAAAAGTCTTTAAAAGAGATAAAAAAAAGAGTAAAAAAAAAAAAAAAAGAAGTAAAAAAAGAGTAAGATAAGAAATCTTTTTTTACCCTCTTTATTTACATCTTTTTAATTATACATAAAAAAGAGTATAAAAAAAGAAGATTATAAAGAAAAAATAAAAGAGTAAAAAAAGAATGACAAAAAAATAAAAAAAGGAGTAAAAAAAAGAGTAAAAAAACGAGTAAAAAAGGAAAAGAGTAAAAAGTAAAAAAAAGAAGTAAAAAAAGAGTAACAAAAGAGTAAAAAAAGTAAAAAAAGAGTAAAAAAAGAGTAAAAAACACGAGAAAAAAGAGTAAAAGGAGTAAAAAAAGAGTAAAAAAGAGTAAAAGAGTAAAAATAAAGTAAAAAAGGAGAAAAAAGAGTAAAAAAAAGGAGTAAAAAAAAGTTTTTTTCACCCATACAATTCCTATTATTTTTACCTCTATTATATTATACTCTAATCAACTCTTTTATATTACTAAAAAACACAAGAAAAGTAAAAAAACAGTAAAAAAAGAGTAGAAATTAGTTTTCTTTTAATTTCTCCTGTTTAAATTCTTTTTTTACTCTTTTTTAACTCTTATTTATTACTACTTTTTTACCTATAAATAAACAGTAAAAAGAGGTAAAAAGAGTAACACAAGAGTAGAAAAAAAAGTAAAAAAAGAGTCAAAGATAAAGGAGTAAAGAAGTAAAAAAAGAGTAAAATAAAAAGAGTAAAAAAAAGAGTAAAAAAGAGAGTAAAAAAAGAGTAAAAAAAGAGTAAAAAAGAGTAAAAAAAGAGTAAAAAGAGTAAAAAAGAGTCAATCTGAATATATATAGAAAAAGAGTAAAAAAGAAGTAAAAAGAAAGAGAAAAAAAAGATATAAAGAGAAGATTAAAAAAAGAGAAAAAAAAGAATGAAAAAGGAGTAAAAGAGTTAAGAAAAAGTTAAAAAAAGGAGAAAAAAGAGTAAAAAGAGTAACAACAAGTTTTTACTTTTATAAATATCTTATGTTACTTAACTATTTCTACTCTTATTATATATTAAATTTTAATTCAAAAAAAAGATAAAAAGGGTTAATAACGTTAAAAAATAAAAAGAGAAAAAAGAGTAAAAAGAAGGAATAGAAAATAAGAAGTAAAAAATACTTTTTTTCACTCTTTTTTTACTCTTTTTTTACTCTTCTTTTACACTTTGAAATAGAAGCAAAAAAAGAGTAAAAAAAGAGTAAAAAAGAGATAAAAAGAGATAAAGCAAAGTAAAACAAAGTCAAAAACAAGAGTAAAAAAAGAGTAAAAAAGAGTAAACAGTTCACATCCCACTTTACAGTCAATGTGTATATATATATATATATATATATACTAAGATGATATTTCTATAACAATATATACAAATAGAGTATATAATATATATAAATATTAATATATATAATACAATATAGCTAGTATTATTGAGTTAGATATAACTCGATATAGGTTATTATTACTCAATATATAATATCGATCATAAGATACCTATATACCATCATATATACTAATAATATTAACACATTACAAATAAATATATATATATAGTATAAAGTAATATAGTGGCAAGGTTTACATGACTCTAAGTGGGATTGAAACCCTTACCCTTAAGATGGTTAAATATAATACCAAAATAAATTGTGTGGTTTATGCCACGAATATCCCCCAATAAATATATATCCTTAATGTATAGTAAGGTATAGTGTATATATAAATGAAGTAATAATATGATAGTGATACTTACTGTTATGTAAGTACTAATATATATATTATATTATATAACAGAGTAAAATACAGTTAAATCGAGTAACAGTACGGAGTAATTACTCGTATAATATATAGGATGAAAGACATATATTGATAATAGTAACTATATAGTACAATATAAATACTATACTCGTATAGTATTGCATACTGACTATTTTAAGGAATGGAAAGATGTGTAAAACTATAATTATCATATCATATTGGGGAATGGGAATCCCGAAATCGGCCCACCTTTTGACCTGGTATCAGGAAGATCGAGATCGAGCCATGCAGGTAGGAATTTAGGAAGAAGTAGAGTCCCATCAACTAAATATAATAAATGATAATAATAAATTTACTTACCTACTTACGTACGTACGTAATTAATTAGTTCACTATCACTATAATTATATATATATATATATAACTCCATTTATAATACTATAAATATATATTATATATACTAATAATATATATATTATAATATATATCGTATATATATATATATATATATTGTCATTATATATAGTATAATAAATATGGATATTATCGTATACAATAGTTTGACTACGAATTTAAAAACTAAACCAGAGGAGACACGCATCCCTTAAGTGTGTAAACCCGATAGATATCATTGTCGGGGTCCTCGCGCCTCTTATGGTAGAACCGACCCTGGGGGACTTCCGTCCCCCGCTCTGTCACCAGGACCTACTCGAAAAGCGACATCCAAGAAATTGAAAGTGCAAGGAAATCCAAAAAAACTGATTAAAGAGGTTGAACTTCAATTTTTAGGGCGCCGATGGGGGACAGAGGATTCTCTTACGAGACTCTCCTTGCGTCCGTCGTCCAACTTCAGAGGCCGAAGAACACGAAACTGAAATATCTATGCGGTTTAACTCTTAGGGTTAATGTCGTTATTCTTAAAAATCATAAAAGAACTTTAATAATATATAATCACTATATATATATATAATATATATATAGATTATATACATAGTAAAATTATTAATATATAATATCTATATAGTATTATATGAAATAACTTTTATATATATACATCACTATAATATATATATATGTTTATAGTAATAATGGAATTAAGATTTTACATTATTTAGTATATAATATATATATTACCTATATAGATGTAGAGAGAGAAGAGAGAGAGAGAGAGGATGAGAGAGAGAAGAGAGAGTGTACTTCAATTCACTTACGAATTCCAGGCTCGCGTATCCGACGAAACAGACGGCTGAGTCACACATATCGAAAAAACATTTATACTGATCATAGATGTATGTAAGTAAGTTTGCCAAATGTAAATTGTGCTTTAATATAACGAATTATATTGAGATTGCATGTTTATAGTTATTGTTTTTTTAATATTCCGATTTTACCTGGGTTTTAACACAACGAGTCTGTAATTTTACAATAAAAAATTTTTTACTCGATTAAATTTGTGTTCGCATAAATAACGAAATGCCAACCTCTACCTAGAATAGGCCAAGTGTCTTATTTATTAAGGGAAGTAAATATCGAATTTACTCTAATTCTCTAAATTCAGGATATTGATAACATGTACTCTTGTAATCCTCTAACGGATCTATTACACTATGATGAGTAATTATAAATATATTAATATTATATAACTATTTATATATATAGATATGCATATATATATAAATATGTAATGCATCAATCATACTTATTATATATATATCTCTACCTCTAGGATACGATGATAATTTTACATATTAAAGTATGTATATTATTAAAGATCATATTAAATATTAGATATATATATATTATTAGTTACTCTATTATTATTATTACTAAATATTTAATGCCGTAATACTTATAATATATAATTGACTAATCATTATACGTATATTTAGTAAAGGGTATGATAGGGTGAGCATGAGAGGAGATAGTGTATAATAGTATATAAAGTCTATTATATATCTTTCTTATTATTAAATTAATTTACTTAATACCTATACTTAAATGATATATAGTAATGATGGTGGCCGATACCGATATGGGTATGAACCGTGCAGGATAAAGCACCAATAAATTTTGAATCCAGGGCGGGTTAAAGCCCTATCCTCAAGCACCATATAATGTGATATATAAAGAAAAGTACCACCCTTACGAGGAAAAAAATAACTTAACCCAACCATTTCGTCAACAAGGGTGTCGAAGTCTCTCTCAATCATGCGTAAATGTCGTTTTCAATGATTTAAAATTAAAAATCATCCCTAGTCAGGTAGACCACATGATGCGACTTCAGGGAAGTCGTGTGGTTCTCTCGGCCTCTAGTGTGACGATGTGCGGCTGAACTTTCTTCCGCCTATTGTCCGCTTCATCGGCTCGAACCACCCTAAAAAGGAAATACGAAAGAAGAAAAATTATACCATATTTTCCTCGCTCATGAGCTTAATAACACACAATAATTGGTAACTTTACTGCCTCTCGTATTACTCACCCTCGGATTAGGAGCCAGGGATGGAAGGTTTGATGAGGAGCGTGCTACGCCTCTGCTCAGCTATCGTAGAGATTAGTGAACTAATATTGTATAGGTGCTATTGAATAAATTATTAGAATAGAAATAAAAATAAGATTGTAAGTTTGTATCCATAATGAAGAGACCGTGTAGCTTGGAGATCTAAAGAATTGATTAGTTACTACGTGAGTTCCTGAGAAGAATGTTAGTCAATAGCGGTTATTTTTAATGTGTTACTATTTGTCATATATGCCTCTTTTCGGGAGAATGAGTGTGGCCTTAGAACTACATTAGTGTAGTAACTTTTACTTTATTATATTACCATAGAAGTATTTTTCAGACATATTTATTCATTATATAAACGTAGTTATTTTTTATTTTATTATTATTTTAGGTAGGATAAGTAAGTTTATTTTATTAAAATGACTACTATATACGTAGATATATAGGGTATTATATTAACTTATATAATATTTATATAAACTGTATATATTTTTTATTTACAGGTATATAATATTATATAATATTATTAAATAAGGTTATATTATAATAATTATTATTATTTTTGTTGTATTAATAATATTTATAGTATATTTAGTTTATATTTTATATATATATAATATTATATATTTTAATTATATGTTGTGTATATTATTAATATTAGTATTATTTATATATAGTATTTATTGTCATAATAATTGTAATTATATATATATTATATAACTTTTTTAAAGGTAAATAAGTAATCCTATTGTGCCCCTGTATATTCCAGTCTGAGACTTTTTACCCCAAAAGGGTGAATAACAACCCTTGTCCGGAGAAAGTAGAAAACTTATTCACATACTAAAAACATCTAATTTTCAGGAAGTGAATATTTCAACAATAGTATATTAAAGATTTAAACTCTTAATGAGACAAAACTAGTATTTAGTACCCTAGTAATTATTATTTGGCAATGTTTCCCCTTATGACTTTATAACATAATTCCCTTATGTGAAAAAGTAAAATACCGCAATAAGTATCATTTCCCAATGCGAAAATATTTCTTCTATTTCTCCCTAATAAGCCTCTACCTTTTTCTCCTAGTATGGTATGGATCATCTGACTTCCCTTACCCTCTTCCCCGCCTGAATCCAGTATCGAGAATCTTTCCATGCATTCCAAGCTCGAATGAAAAATATCACAATATTCCTAAATATTGTGATGATTGAATGAAAAAAGAAAACTGCTCCAAATATTTCTAGAAGTAAAAAAAAAAAATATCGTGTTTCGAATCCTGAGAATAAATATATCGATATACACAAATATACGTTGGTTGAAAAAAATACCATCGATATTTTTTCGATACCTTTTTTATTTTTTATAATAATATAGTAGTAATATAATATAGTAGTAATATATATATTTATATATAATATATACGCCTATTTTATATATTATTATTATTAATCTATAAACTATATATCTTATTGATAATATAATAGATTTAAATAAATCATAATATATAGTTTATAATATGATAGTATATATATATAATAATTATAAATATAAAGTAATAATAATAATTATACTATATCTATTATACTTGGTTATCTTCCTCTTGCGGCAGTTTCCCTAACCACATGGTTAACGGCGAAAAGTAAAGGGTAGAAAAGATGTCGTGCCGTTTGTTGTGGCGCTCTGGTAATGCACCAACAAACGTTAAAATCGTCTCTTAATCTGCGTGGGTGTTGTTGAGCCTTGGCCTACCTTTGTGTTTCTACCTGAGTGCGTTCACTGATGTCGAGTTATCCTGGTATAGGTAATGGAACCAACTCCGTGCAAATCGTTGTGTGGCTCATGATAGAATCCCGAACACGTCGACACAAAGTTCCTCGTACCCGTGTTCCTTGCGGGCAGTAGGCAATGTATTGTTAATCTGCAGGACACTAGTGAATACTCTCTTGACATTTGAAAATGCAATCACTAATCTTTCCTCCATGTTTACTTTGCGGAGTTTGCTTATAGTAACGTGTATAAATAGATCCACCCTCGCTCCATTACTACCAAGGCCAGCCGAACATAATCCTACACAGTAAAACTACCCAAACCTCTCTCCGCAAGGTCTAGTTACGTAGTTGAGTATATAATGTTTCGCACTCTAAATTTGAATCGAGCAGTGGAGAGACGGTACCACATTCTGAAGTGCAGGCGAAAATTTCCTCTGCGGAAGGTTGAGTTACAATTAGATTAATCCACCCTGTTGCTGTCGTCTGTAAATTTAGGTGTGGGGTTATACAATATTAGAGCGGACTAGTAAGAAGGGAGCCATTCCCATGCTCCTAACAGGTCTATGTGAAATATTTATATACCCTAGTGTTGCGTTATTGATTTTTGAGGCGCGGAGTATATTATATATTAGTATTGAATGAGTGTATATATATTATATATATAATATTTATATATATATATATATATATATATATATATAATATATAAATATATATAATATATATATAATGATAGTATATAATATATAATTATATTTATATTAACACATAATATAACTAACTATAATAATAATTTATATATAATTATATCACATAGCTATATTTTTATATATATATATATCACACTCTTGCAGTTCGCAGCACCGGTCTACGAGCACCATATTCGCCCTATCCCACTAACACGACTTTCTCCTTCCTTTTATTCTTCTCTATCCACCGCAAACCATCCATCATTCAAATGTTGCAATACCAGGAGAGAATTTAACATCCCTAGGTCTCCACTTCCACTAAATTTCAATCATTTGAAAACACTCTATTTATTCATCTTATTCTTTTTTCTCGCTTCACAATCGACATACATGCTTTTTGATTCCAATTTAGATTCCTCCACGCCGACCACCATATATCATTAACCACTGACAGAGAATTCCTATTAATCCTGTCATTCACCTGTTTCAAGTTCATGAAACCTAAATACATTCTCTTCTTCTCTCTCACTTTCTCAACCAAAAGTTGTTACACATGGGAAGATTTGGACCTCTACCACTTCGAAATGCACAGGTTCTTGTTCTTCGCCAATTAGTTTCTCAGTCACTAGAAGCACACTTTTAATCAAAATAACCGTCCAGCGTTTTAAAGATTAGGGGCCCTGTATCCCTATAAACGAGCGATAATATCCTTCACAACTATAAACCGATATGAGCATATATTGTTAAATCGTGTAAGAAATCATGAAAATAAAAATAAATCAACAAAATTATTGAATTTACATTAAATCAGAGGTACAGTAGAAAAATAGAAATTAACATATGTTGAGAAAAACCTCATTTTAAGACGTTTTACCCAGGCATAATTAGAACATACTCTTTCTTTCTTTATATTATTTTATCCACACTATTACTTAAGGAGATATAGCTTAAAGAAATCATCATAATCAATTAAACATATTTCCTCCATGTTTTTTACTATTACAGATGAAATTCAAGCTTTTTGATAATTTTAAAATTATTTACCAAGCAACTAAAAACCAAAGGGTCGGGGAGATCGGGGGGAGAGCAAGAGTCCTTCACCCCTTAGATCACCGCATTGAGTGTGCCCTAGCAATTTTAACCTTAAATAACACTTAATCAAACACTATATTTTATTCTCATTCCATACTCAAGGGCACATCGAGCAATGTATTTAAAGATAATGTTGATCCATAATTAAAAACCGAGCCTAGTTTTTGGGTGTAAACACACATCATCACAGTAAATTTTGGGGAAAGGCAAAATTGCCAGTACATGCAAAAAGATACATTTTATCTCTACTCTCTTTATTGTTTTTTTTTTTCTCCTTTGATCAGGTCGCTTATCTTTTAGTTCCTTCATTTTCTCCTGCATACGAAAAGAGTGTAGCGCTGATTTTCAAAATGTATTTCAATTTTTATGTAGATTCCATAATTTTATTGAGCATATTCTATAGGTGGGAGAGAAAGGGCCCACTAATCTAAACGCTCCTGACTAGTCGCCACAAGAAATGGTCATCATATATCTTCCCTAACATGCTCTCAAATAAACTAAAATTTCTACCTATAGTTCACCTAGCAGTTCCCATATTCATATCCCCTCTTGACTCGAGGCATAAGTACTAGAGGGGAGGTATTACTAGGCCCAAATCTCCTCTAACCGCTTTTGGAAAAGTATATCCTTCTCCTCAAAATAACAACGCTTTGATTATACACTTCCATATCCGGTCATCTACAACCTCGCCAAAACCAATTCTTGGATTATTTCAATCAGTAATATCCATATACACCTGCCGTATTAATTTAATTTATAATTATTATTATTATTATATATTATTATTATTAATTATTTAATTATTTAAATTATTTCTTATGAATCAATTAATTATTTAAAATTATTATCTATTATTATTATTTATCTAATTATTTATATTTATTATTTATTATTTATTATATTTATTTATTATTTATATTAATCAATTAGTAAGATTAGCTATTGTTAGCGTATAAGTATTTACTCTTGTAGCTGCTAATTCTCTATAAAAATATTTTTTTTCTGAGATTTTCTTATAATTAACCTGAAATTATTTTGATTTCGAATATCTTTATTGCAAAGTGAGAAAATATAGAAAGGCTATTCTATATTATAATTAGTTTTCTGACTCACGGTTTTTCGTCCAGTAAACCTTCGGACATCTTCTAGAGAGTTATTCGATATTCTAAAATTTGTAAATGAAATTAATAATAAAAGATTTTAAAAAATTAAAATTACAAAATTATATTTTATATTTTTGCATTACAAGTTTTAATTCAAACCGCATTGACAAAGCCTTTCTTTATGTGCATCAATTACATCATGAAACATTCTCTATATAATATATTAATTATTTAATAACTTTTGTAATATAAAAATCAATAAATTAAATGAGATGATGGGAACATTTTCTAACAGTGCAACCTGATCAATGACCAACTTTGATAAATGGTCTGTACCTATATATTATATAATAACACTATTACTCCCACAGAAGTATATATATAAAATTCAATTGTAAAACACTCATTAATGTAGGGCATTACCAATTTTGAAGCTCTGTATGTCGCATTTATTGTGATGTTGATATGTAGTTGCGAAATTTAAACAAAACCTGATCAACTGTAACCACCTTTAAATTTAACGGAAAAAATAATAAACAACCATAACAAAACTCTTAAAAAACAGGACAATACGATAATATCTCTGAAAGCATTAAAATTTTAATTTTAAAACTTCAAAATGCAAAAAGACCTTTGATAAGAGGAAAAATGCCTACGCGGCATTATTACAACCCACATTAAATCTACAAAGCAACACAAAAATCACAGTTAAACTATACCACTAAACAAGAAAACTTTTCTCCTGCTTCTCTACTAAGGATACCCTTTCAGTTAATCACGCATGTCGTGTAACCAATTCGCATGCCCTGAGTCTGACTGTACGTCGACGTATATATGGTTACACGACTAATAAGATTAACAGATAGGGCATACGAGCACCGCTTTAAACCTAGTAAACCTAGTAAAATATACGAACATAACAAAACAACTATACCTGATATCTCACAGTCCATCAAAATTTTACACTCCTCATGCGAAGCCAAATACTGAAAAAATAGCTGAGGCTTACTACATAAACCATATCACAAAACCAGACATTAACATAAAGTTCAACTAATTGTCACTTAAATTAAATATCATATGAAATGCAAAAATCTAAAATCTAATTTTAATTTTAATTTTTTATCTTGTATTTTAATTCATCAAATTTTAGAATCGAACTCTGAAGATGTACGAGGTTTACGGCGGACGAAACCGGTCAGAACTAATAAATATAGATAATGCTCTTATTTTCGCTCGTCCATAAAACCCCTTACTATTAAGAAAAATTAAAATGAAATCAGAAAAAAATATTTAGAGAATTAAAGAAGTTAAAGAAAACTTT